>JAODAL010011448.1:0-99957 GCA_025379985.1 Phyllomedusa bahiana
GTTTTGTTTTTTGGTCGTTTTGCCCTTTTTTGTGCCAGGGGGAATTTTATAGTGAAGCGTTCTAAGGACGGCGTCATCTGCGTGCCATCTAAAAACACAACATTGTATGAAGACCAACCAAAGCTCCCTCTGAATATTTTCGCATGGCAACGTTCTACAGCACCCTAAGCTCTGTGACCCCTGGAAATAGCTGCTTTTTAACACGATTCGTGCCGAAGTAATACGGACCGGGGGTTTTTTTTTTGGGTGGGAAATTGGGCAAAGGTCTGGCTAGGGAGATAGAAAATTTTTTTCTTTTCTCTAATGGCTATCTTAATTCATCTTTTCCTATTTGGGGGGTACTGATTTGGTCCATCTTTGTTTTAAAGAGTCTAATCTGAGATCTATGCTCATTTAATCTGATCCTAATCATCCTTGTAGTCTGCCCCACATACACTTTACCACAAGGGCACATTTTTTCCCACAATTGTATCCCCTGTAAAGAGGCCCCTGATGCTTCCAGGATAACCCCTTTGGGGGGGGGGGTTTTGTATCATTTTAATTATACCGTGCATTTTTTGACGGTTTAAAAGGGGAATGTACCTTTCTTCTGGGTGCCTAATAACTGTTGTTTTTTTTTTTTATTTTAAAATTTAAAAATTTTGAAAGGGAAAATAACTTGTAACGATTTCCTTTTACGATACAAAAATCTTAATCGATCCACAAAGAAGATGGCCATATTGTGAATCATTCTGTAAGATCCCCCATGATTTTAAAATAGATTCTTTAATAAGTCCTGCATGATTATCATATATAGAGGAGTAATATAATCGAGATGTTCCTTTTTTTTTTCTTCTCTTTTCTACTCCGCAACTCTTTTCAAAGGATTTTTCCAACTTCTTCACCCACATTCATAACTTCATTCTTAAGATAACCCCTATCCATGAATTCCTTTAGCTTTTAAACTTTTTTATTTCATACCCCAAAACAGATGGGCGATGCTTTCACCTTTTGAATTTCCCTCGGATTCCCTTGAAGACAATTGGTGCATGCTGTCTGTCATAGCGTATCAAATTGTTGTGGTCGGTATCTGTTGTAAAAAGAGTAGCTTCCAATTTATTGTCCTGTTTACAAATCATTACATCAAGGAACAGGTCAATACTCTTAATAACTGAGAATTCCAGAAGTGAATGGATAGAACTGATAAAGCCATTAAACTCTCGTTTTCAACTGTGCCATCCCAACACAAAAATTTTAAACCATGTACTGCGCCACAGCTTATGCCCTGCTAAAAGGTTGTGCATGATATTCCCAAATTTTAACTGATTCCAAAACTTTTTGGAACTTGGCGGACGGGGGGACCCCACTGATGTCCACTGCCGCTGCAAGTAAAAATCCAAACCCAAAATTTAAAAAAAGTTTTTAGTTTACTGTATAAACTAGGGGAAAAAAGCAAGAAAAAAATCATGCTTAAGTTAGAGTGATCTTAAAAAATTTGTCTCTTTGGCATTAAAACCTTCAGAAAATGGTTTTTTCGTATAAGGGCTCTTTATGTCGAAGTACAAAAATGTTACATCACTACTTTTCCCTCTCTCAAATTTTTTCCAAAAAAACTCTCCAGTGTCTGTAAGGCATCAGAGTAATTTAGAGACTATTTCCTGTAAAACGCCATCAACATAAGTCACAAGGGGTTGGAATACAGACCCAACTCCTGAAACTATCGGCCCCAAGGAGGCTTAGGTTTTTTTATTTTGGGACCAAATTGGATGTTCTGCTAAAGGCTTTACAGAATCCATTTATTTTTGACCCCATGGCTCCAGTTCAGTTTAAAACCCATAAAAAATTTTTGATACCACGTATATATTTATTCGGACTAGTTTGTACTTTATTTGCAGCTTTCCTTTTCCTCTGCCATTTTTTGTCATTCACTAGGACTTATATTGGGGGAAAAATTTTTTTTCGTTGGGGGTAATCATCAGTTGAATTAAAAAAAAGGGAAAAAACATCGTCTGTGATTTCTTATGTAACCCCTTCTCAAAGTTGGTTATAAAATTTTATGTTTATATTTTATTTGGACAGACTGACATTACCATTATTATCTCTTGACTATAAAATACCCTTTGTACCCTATTGCTATTATTTATTTAAAATAAAGGTTTTTTTTCGCTTTATTTTTCTATTTTAAATTGATATAAACACAGGGTAAGTCTTTATTAGGGACTTTGTAAACTGTTAATTTGTGATCCCATTCTATTCCAGGATCTTCCTCAGACATCCATCATCAATCATAATTATACTAGATATCCTCTATAATAAGGACAAATGTGTCTAGTTCTGAGTAATGATACCCAAATTTCCCGGGTTGTTTTAAAAGGGCCACATTTCAAATTTTACAAAGTTTGTATTCCCCGATAAAAATTAGAATTATTTTTTATTGTATTTGTTTCATAATGAAAAATAGAGCTTTAATTTAGATGCACAAAACTTTACCTTGGGTTTTTCATCCAAAATTTGCTGTCGAATCTCCTTGTGTTTCTCTACAAGTTTTTCCTGTCTTTTGCTTTGAGCGTCTTCTAACTATAACATAGAAACAAAATGAGTTTAGAGGATTAAAAAAGAGACAAAGAAAAAGGTCTGCAACAATTTCATAAACAGGTCTAAAGTAGTGTTGAGCGATTATTATCGACAATGTTTGAAATCGCCAGTTTTTAATGTGATCGGATTTTATAGATCATTGCGATAATTTAGGTTAGGTTAAAATCTGTGCATCATCTATTTAGATCGCGCCATTTACGCGTGCACCTGTCATTTTTGGCGGCCACAAAATCAGCTTACAGAATAGATGCCGAGGTGAGATATGTGTTGCGACGTCATGACTGATGAGTGTATTTTGCGATTGCTGGAAAAATCACATGACCTCGTTTTACATAGAACACTGCGGTTACCTGTGTCAGCACACCCTCATTGTCTCTCAGCGTCCTCAGAAGCATGGAAAAATGACTGCCTCTTCAGCTTGTGTCCGAAACAGCTCAGCGAAATTTTTATTATTTCTCACAGAGAAACCTCTACAATTAGCTGTTACCTTACAATTTAGTCTAGATAAGAATGGAAGATTTTATTATTTAGGTAGAGAATTTTAAAGGAGCATCTACCGCGGTAAAGGTCCACGGGGGGTGGGGTGGTGAGGTGTGTTGCCCCCGCGGGCGAACCAGACAAGCTCTATAAAGCATAACTGGATAAAGTTTTCACCAAGACTTATTGTAGACAATGCACTGCAATAGCTTTATTATTAACAGTTTTCTATTGAAATAATACCTGGATAATGGGCAGCCTTAACTATAGTGAAACACATCCTTTTCTAGTTACTGCAGGTCTCTTTGTTAGGCTGCAAAAACTCCACTTATTTAATCAGTATACATTTCAGATAGGTGTATGTTCATTTTCAATTTTGCCACATCCCTCCCTTTGTTGATATATCCACCTTGCGCTTAAATTTGAATCCAGCAATTTTCTATAGTCACCACAGGTGAATTGAAAGGTGCCAAAAATAATTTATTATACGAATAGTAACAAAGCTCTATAAAGGAATACGGATAAAGGAATCACCAAGACTTATTGTAGACCTTGCACTGCACTAGCTTTATAATTGAACAGTTTTCTATTTAAATATTTCCTAGATATGGGCAGCCAGATCTATATCGGATACATACACATCCATTTCTAGTAACTGCGAAGTCTCTTTTGTTAGGTGCAAAACTCCAACTTTTTTATTATCAGTATAGCTATTATCAGATAGGTGTTTCATTTTCAATTTTCCCATTCCACCTTTGTTTATATATCACCTTTCACTTAAATTTGAAATCCAGCAATTTTTATAGTCCACCACAGGTGAATTGAATGTGCCAAAAATATCTTGTATTTATAACGAGCTACATAACAGATACGTGTATTTTTTGACTTGCGCACTATCAGCTTGCGATTTCATTGAGCAGCATTGCCACTTAATTATGAATACAGCAATTTTAATAGTCACCACAGCTGGGTAATTGAAAGGTGCCAAAAATATCTTGTATATAGCGGAATACATAACAGATAAGTGTTTTTTTTACTTTGCACACTACAGCTTTGTTCATTGAGGCAGCTTGCACTTAATTTGAATACACTATTTTATAGTCACCACAGCGTGAATTGAAAAGGTGCCAAAAATAAACTTCTGTATTATACGAATACATAACAGATACGTGTTTTTTCACTTGGCGCAGCCAGCTTTGTTGATAGGATCTACTATATGCAGTTAAATTTGAATCCAGCACTTTTGTATTCACCCAACAGTGACTTTAAACGTTAGCCAAAAATACTCTTTTTTATTATCCGAAATACATGTCGATACACGGTTTGTGAGCTTGCACAGCGTGTGTGGATCACGCCGCATGAGTCTTTCATGCATCTGAGACAGAGGCAGAAGTCAGGTACAAACGGCTGTCTTGGCTCCGTGGTATTATTTAAACAGCAGAACAAAAACCAATGCAAACATGCACAGCAACAACAAAAACAAAAAAGTGGACCCCCCCCCCCCCTTTGCTCGTTTGACTGAGCGCTTGCTAGACTATGTGTAGTTCCCTCACTATGAACCGTGTTTGGCCTACAATGGCTTTTTTCCCAGTGGGGAACACCTCCAAGCCCAAAGGGTAATACTGGAGGTACACAAATTACGCCGCCCAGACTCAGCTTACCTGCTGACCTTTTATGACAGCCAGGAGAAATCCGGGCTGTGGAGCCATGGGGAGGTAAAGCACCCACCCTGCTCTTTGCTTACTCCTCCCATGAAAGGCCAACCGGGAATTGGCTGGTAGCCGTACTAACGGATTAAACATAGGTCGGACATGTTGTACTGCTTCGACATCTATATATCAAACTCCTATCAACTCCGACCAAGGCTGCTTAACTGGTGCATGCGTCCTGGACACCCCAGACAATTTGTCCAGAAACCTGCTGGGATATATACATAACTCCCATTGTATAACCATTTTTTTTTTGTGTTTTCTTTTTTGGTGTGTTGTTTTGTGTTTTTATTTTTTTTTTTTTTTTTTTTTATTTGTTTTTTTTTTTTTTGTTTTCTTTTTTTTTGTTCTTTTTTTGTTTTATTCTCCCCCCCCAGCTCTCCGGTATACCATATCCCCCCCCCTCTTGCCATCTACACCTGTGGGGGCGAAGCATTGTGCCATAAAGTTTAGTGCACCCGCGACAGTGCAGTCCGCATTTGCTTGTTTGTGACCCCGGCGCGATGTTCTACAGTAGATTAGAAGTGTCCCTTGTAGAGCCAGGACACCCACCGGTGAACCCTCATGCATTTTTCCCTTTAGTTTGTGCCACCACTTTAGAGGTGAAGGGTCCGTGATTACTTTAAAGGGTCTACCTATCAGGTAGTAGCGCCAGTGGCCTCAATAGCCCACTAATGCCAGGCATTCGTTCTCTCAGCTATGGCGTAATTTTCTCGCCGCGCCGACAGTGTCCAGCGAGGTACACTACCGGGGGTTCTTCTCCTCAACCAACTGGTGACAGACAGCCCCTAATCCTCCCTCAGAGGCAGCTGCCTGGACCAAAAATATCCTTTGTGGAAGTTTGGCACAACGAGCACTGGTCTCTTGCAGAGTACCTCGTTTCAGATTTTTAAAAGCTAGTTTTCGGTCCCTCCGGTATCGCACATGACCATAGTGTACTTGGACCCTTTTGCGTTTAATCTGAAAGAGGGGCTGCTATGGAGGCAAAAGTTGGGCACAAATCTCCTATAAGTACCGACTGCGATACCCAAGAAAAGCCTGACCTGCAACTGGGAAAACCGTTTGGGTGCCAATTTCCAATTGCGTCCAATTTGTCTCCACTGGCTGGGTCTTGTATTAACCCACCTCCCTGATTCATAGCCTAGATAGGAGCCGAGCCTCCTCTAGCCCTATGGCACACTATATTAGGTTGGCAGTTACCCTAGCTGCCCTATGGGCATCATAAACGGCTGGTACTCCTGGGTAGGTGGGATTCCCAGTCCGTACTAAATACCACCACAATCATCCAAATATGGCGACGCATAATTTCTATGAGGCCTGTTAGGATGACGTCCATCATCCTCTGGATATTGGCCAGAGCCATGTAGGCCAAAGGGAAGGACAGCAGTCATGAAAGTTGTCCATCTGGGGTGGAAAATCAGTTTTTTCTCCCTAGCTACCGTTTGTGGAGGGGCACCTGCCATAGCCCTTGGTCCAGGTCTAATGTAGTAATGGTACCTTGCAGGTCCTTAGCCGCGTCGACCACTCATCCACCCGTATTGCACTCGGTAGGCATCAAAATTTGATAGCTCATTGAGACTTGATTGCGAAAATCATTGCAGAATCAGCAAGCTCCCATCAGGTTTCGGGTTGACGCACTATAAGGGCTGCGACACCCACTTTGGACCTTTCTCAGACCCAACTTTAGCAATCTATTTTTCAACTACCTCAGTCAGATCGCTTGCCTCTGAGGTCGTCAGGCCCCCTATCCGGCCTCAACCTACCTTCTGGCCAGGTTCTGTGAACTTGTCATTTAAATGACTTCAGGTTCCTGACCTGGCAGTTTCCGAAAAAACCTTGCTGTTTTCCTTTGTAGGAACTCCCTAGTTTCCTGCGCTGTGCTTCAGAGGACAATGAACTCAGAGATACGGGACCGGTGGTAACTCTCCCATTGAGTGGCACCCCTATGCTCTCCTACCACCGCCACCAGACTTTGCGTCCTTCCAGGGCTTAATTATTGCGCATGGAAATTTGATACAGGGGTGAGTTTCCTTTTACCGGGCGGA
This sequence comes from Phyllomedusa bahiana, assembly GCA_025379985.1. Lineage (NCBI taxonomy): Eukaryota > Metazoa > Chordata > Amphibia > Anura > Hylidae > Phyllomedusa > Phyllomedusa bahiana. Next base: position 6,806 of record JAODAL010011448.1, read on the forward strand.
AGACCCTATAATTTACCATCACTGACCCCGCTTCCATAAGTCTACCATAGGGCCCAGCCTCTTCGCCAGAAATTTGCTTTCGGCAACCGTGTAAATTACTAGTACCCCCTTCCGCTTGCTGAACACTCTGACCCTTGCCGTCTGTTTGTATTACTCTGGCCTGGGTTTCTTGCGCTGCCTGCAGTTCTCGACGTACACTTATGGGTAAACGACCGCAATCCTTCCTGCATTTCAGCGATGTGCTCAATGACACCTCCTATGAGGGGTAGTTTCTCCTGGCTTCCAGGATCCGCTCCTTGCTATGTTCCAGGACCCCCGGGATGTCTACCATACAGGAGCTCGAAGGGTGAAAATCCTGTAGGAGCCTGCGAGACACCTCCCTTACCGAGAAACATGAGTCGGGTAAGAGACGGTACCCAACTCTCTCCCATACCTTATCATACCACCTTTCCTTGACAACGAGCTTTTTAGGTTTTGATAAATCTTTCCCCAGAACCATACCGAGTCTGGGGATTGATAGGACTGAGGTACGTAGATTGTTTAAGTTAATATAACGGCAGAGTTCCTTGGTGACCATAGACATGAATGGGGAGTGCCTGGTCTGTATATCACTCCTCGGGATACCCAGTGGGCGGTTGAACATGTTGTGAAACAGTTCCTTAGCTATTCCTTTGGAGGAGGTGTTCCTATAAGGGGAATGTGCCGTCGGATAGCGAGTGGCGTAGTCGAGGACCACTAAGCAAGTGGCTATGTCCTCGTGCTGGACTTAGGGAGCGGTCCTCTCAGTTCGCATGCCCGATCCCCTCAAAGGGAACCTCTATTATGTCAGAGGAATTAGGGGGCCTCCGAAAATCTGGCCCTAGGGCGTTAATTTGACGACTCTTAGGCAGGACTGAGCAGTATTCCCTCATTGGCGCCCTCTGTAAATTCCCTTGCCACTAAAAATTACGCCTCCAGCTCTCTCACCCTCTTCTCCGCGGTCTTGTCTTCCACCCCTAAGTGTCCCTCCAACACATTGTGAGTGGGCTACTCCAAAACCGGCGGGACGATTTGAACCGGTCAACCACCAACATCGCTCTACACTTTGCGGTGGGGTCTTTTTTACCCGGTACAGCATATTGTTGTTGACCACAAAATGAGGGTAAACCCAAACTCTCGCCTGGTGGTCCTGGGCGCTGTACCCATCTATTACCTTCACACTTTTGCCAAGGCATGCTCCAAGGTTTTGGGACCCTCACTGCCGTGCCATAGTTCCCCCTGGATACTGGCAAGGAGTGCAAATCTAGCACAGAGGGACTTTCCTCGTTGGGTGTCCCACAGCCAGGACCAGACAAGGAAACCCATCGGTCGCCCTCTGTCCCGTGCAACACATTAACCTTTAACCACAGGATATGGGGCTCAGCTTTTTATTTCCCTCACAAATCCCAGAACGAGCAAGTTAGGGGAAATCACAAGCACTATGATTATACTTGTGGAGGGTAAACCTCGCTAACGAGACACCACCTCAGTGTGTGGCGGGCCCGGCAGGGTGGTCTTTATGGTCAGTACCGTCAAATCGTCGTTATGGGTAGTCCCCGATTGGTCTCCCGTGAACACAGATCACGTCCCTATACGGCGTGGCCGGGGAGTTGGCGCTGCGCCTAATCACGTCCTGGCCTGCACCCAAGGTTAGGCCAAACATCCCGGAGTCTCATGAGGGCTTTGTACAGGTGTGTCCAATGTGATTTTAATGTGTGCAAGTACCGCTGATTTCCCCCCAGTCACAATGTTCGTGGTGTAAGAGAAGCCTGTTAGCAATACAATGTGAACGTAGCGACGGCCTAAATACCATAGTCATTGGGTTCCCCAAGTAGGACTACTGGTGCGGCGATGATTTCCGAGGTCCATTGCGATCGCCAGCAGATGATGGTGGGCCCCGAGGCTCTGGGCCAAGAGCGGTCTCTTTGGGTTGGCAACCTTCCCCCCTTTCTGCACTCCAGTTAGCTGATCTTTCGCCCCTCGCCCTCAGGCACCCTATATGTTCACCCTTTTGGGACACGGGACAGTCTTACCCCATGCTGACTCCGGTGGATTGCAGTCCTGGAGTAACCCCTCGGTGGCACTTATATGCACCACAATGGAGGACAAGTTCGTCCAGGCTTTTGGGGCCCGTGTACCCCACACATCCGCGTGATCTCCCATGCGGTAGGGCCGTGGCACGAAGTGGTCACAGACACTCCGCTCCGTCACCTGGACGCTGTAAGAACGTTTCGGTGGTGCTGCAGCCTCTTGCTGAGTAGAGGTGGGAGAGTCATACATCTTTGACCGAGCTGGCTTTGCTGATCGAACGTCACAGGTCGTGAGAACTCTCTGGGCCCGCCCCGCCAGAGAAGCTCCCCCAGTCGGTGCTAGGATCATCCCCTTTTAGCTTGCCGTGTAGTCCTTGGCGTCTTCAGCTTCTCCAGGCCGAGTGTAGGCCTTTTGATGGCTCGCACAGTAAGATGGTTGCCAGGACAGTCAGCCCACGAGGTCCAACGGGCTAAGTGCTCTCCCACTCTCCGCGATCCACCTCGAAGGTGCTAATGACTCCGTCCGTACGTCCAATCATCTGGGGTCATTTTAACGTAGAACTATGCTGCACCACTTGACGGGGCTTGGAGGGCCCACCTCTGCGCCCCTCTGGTCTTGTAGTCAGTAACCCTCTGAGCTGCTGCTGTAGGAAGCAAGGTTTACCTGTTGTTGTTCTTATGGCTGGCCTGGTGTGTCTCAATCAACAGCGGTTGTGGTCTATGCTTGAGCCCGCACGGTCCTCCCTGTGGGCCTTCTGTTGGCTTTGCCGCCATTAGCTGTGAGGTTGGGTGTTGCCCTGTATTAACTGCTTCACCAGCTCATCATTTTGTTGTCCTCCTCTGTTGCACTGTTTGCCGGGCCGGGCTTTAACCCACTTACATATAATGAACCACTTTTCCTGCCTTTCTCTTAAGATAACGATCCTTTAAATTGCCATCGCAACCACCACCATTGTGTGAGCTTTGCACAGCTCTGGGATCACCTGCAAGAGTTCTTTCAGGCATGAGACATGGCAGAAGTCACAGGTACAAACGGCTGCTTTGCCTCCGTGGTAGTTTATTTAAACAGCAGAACAAAAACCAATAGGCAAACATACACACAGCAACAAAAAAACAAAAAGTGACTTGTCTCGTCTGAGCGCGTCTTGCTAACAATGCGGTGATGTTCGCCTCACTTTCACTTGTTCGAGGTCCTTACACTGCTTTTCCCAGTGTGGAAACACCCTCCAGCCCAGAAGTAGGACTGGCCGTACAGGCCGACGCCCAGTCAGCTTACTGCTGACCTTTTATGCAGCCTGGATAATCCTGGCGTGGATCCATGGGGAGTAAGCACCCACCCTGCTCTATTGCTCTTACTCCCAATGTGATAGGCCAACCCGGTCGAATGCCGTGGTCAGCCGTAACTAACGATTAAACATAGTCGACCAGGTGTTGAGTACTGTCGACATACTAATTTATCAAATCGTCCTTTCACTCCACCAAGGCTCTTATCTTGGTGGCATGCGTCCCTGGGACTCCCAGACATAAGTCTCAGAACCTGGTCTGGGATAAATACTCCCTTTGTAGAACCCGATTCCAGCGTGCAGTGCCTTATAAAAACGGTCATGCTTTGAATTTATATGTGGGGGCATTTTTGCTTTGAATGCAGCTATACTACAGGTCCTATTTATAAAAAAAATGTTGTTTCTTAGACAGACATTGTCTTCCACAATCTGTCCAAAGTGGCTCAAGGCATTCTTTGAATTTTTGGAGGCATTTTTGCTTTGAAATGCAGCTACTACCTACAGATCCTATTGTAAAAAAATGTTGTTTCTAACAGACATTTGTTCTTCACAATTGTTCAAGAGTGGCTCAAGGGTGATGGTGCTGTCAAAAACAGGAATAGGTAGGACACTGTTATGGACACATATTGCAAAATGCCTTGTTTTTGCAAAGATCTTTAACATAGCTATCAATCCCTGTATTGAGACAACCCATTTAATACAATTAAAAAAAGAGAAACAAAGACATGGTGGGATTCCATCCTATTTGAAAAATGTGTTTCTAGAATTAAACGACTAAAAAACTTGCATGTACAAAATAGCTGGTAAAAAAATTCCTCTGAATTGTACAAGGGAGGTACAGGAAAACTTGACCAGATGTAGGTTATTCAGAGGACATGGAGTATGGAGCACGGACAGAGAACAAAGTACAGAGACAATTTCCTCCAGCACGTTGAGTAAAATAAGAAAAAGAGGGGGTCATGCAGGTTTGGGGCTCATGCTGTGGCCCAGGACAGGTATAGTCAATGTCCAGTGAACTAAAATGGTGGTTGAAAGACTCCTTTCCGGCACTTTTAATCTGGGGTCATGCAGGTTTGGGGCTCAGGCTGTGCCCAGGACAGGTATAGTCAATGTCCAGTGAAACTAAAATGGTGGTTGAAAGACTCCTTTTCCCGGCACTTTTGAATCTGTGGGTCAGACAGGTTTAATGGTCATTCTGCGGTACAGGACAGATATAGTCAATGTCCAGTGAAACTAAAATGGTGGTTGAAAGACTCCTTTTTCCGGCACTTTTGAATCTGGGGGTCATGCAGGTTTGGGGCTCATGCTGTGGCCCAGGACAGGTATATTCAATGTCCAGTTCAAGTAAGATGATGGTTCAAATCATACTGCCTTCTGGCACTTTTAATTTGTGGGTGATGCAGGTTTAAGGGTCATGCTGTGGTACAAGACAGGGATAGTGAATGTTGTGTGTTTTTTTTTTTCTGTGGCTTTTATAACCTAAGTGTGTTGCCTAAGATGTAGCACGTATCCATTTGACTGTTGTGGATGTTAATTCCAGCTTCTCCAGCCCTGTTTGGGTGTAAGAATGAAGGTGTTGTTGCTCTCCCATAGACTTTAATGGTCATCGCTCATAATCGACTGCTCACTATCGACTATCTTGTCGATGATGGTCGACTATCGACCATCGACCGATGTCGATGGCCAACGCAATCGCTCAACACTAGTCTAAAGCAGATTCTTATTTACAGCATTTATCCCATCAAGTACCATGTAACAGGATATATTGACCATGAAGAGGCTGGTTTGTATGATTGTCTACCCTGGAAGGTTTCAGCTTTCAGACCTATAGTGATCAGCTGATGCAAACTGGTCTATAATTAGAAAAAGAATTGACCTGATTGGACCATCCCTGTATTTAAAGATGTTTTACATCCACACAAACAAAAAATCCTTACTGCTTTCATTATGCTTTTGGTACTTCAACCTGATTATCTGTTTGCTAATTTTCTCAGTCTCTATTAGGGGCTGTTCACACGGCACAGGACAAATAACCGGACGGTAGTTGTCCTGTTTTGCGGCCGTCCTCACGGCCGCGGGGGGGACGGCTTTTCTCCGCGATGAGCGGAGAACAGCCTTCCCCCCTCTCATTGACATGCACATGTTCCGTCCGGAAACCGGACGGAAGATTGTGCATGTACAATGTTTTGTCGCCGGTCCGCTGGCGACAAAACAGTCGGGCGGAAAACCCGTGCAGTGGGGACTGCTGCACGGGTTTTCCATAGAGCCCCGTTCTGCTCATTTTCGGCCGGTTTTTCAGGCGGTCTGAAAAACCGCAAACCGCCTGAAAAACCGGCCGAAAACCTGTGCAGTGGGGACATGCCCTTAGTGTTGCTATAATAGCTGTTTGTTCTGCTTGAGAGCAGTTCAGACAAATTTTTCACAACATTTGGGCTGTCCCAAATCATATTAAAGTTTAAGTGGGAAAATTCTGCATGTGTTTTCTGACCTATAGCAAACACCTGCAGCAACCAAATACTTCAGAATTGCATATGAACAGCACTAATGGAACATCCCAGGATTCGGGTCAGGGAGTAAGGGTAAGGGTTGGACTAACCCTAACCGTAGGTTCCCCAGATGCATCCCATGTAGACTTTTACAGATTGTTTAGACAACTGGAATAGTTAAAGCAATGTACTTATAAAAATCAACAAGCCCAGTATGGGAATATTTACATGCAGCACATTATAGGAGCAGAAATGTGGATACAATTCTTTTTTTTTTAACATTTTCTGCTTTGAATTCTGCAGCAGTAAATCTACAACGAAATTCACACCTTTGGAAATTCTGCTGTTTTTATAGTGCAGAAAATTGCAGCATTTCAGTCCCATGTGAAAGAACCCTTTAACATATCTATCAATTTAAAGAACTTGGAATTTTGAACTCAACAATCTCCAGTGCACACCTCTTAGAAGGTTCCGTGCAACAAGGAAATCTTATCATAAAAACTTTTTTTGGATTGAGGTCAATTTCAGATTTTAGAGGAATGCAATAATTTTCAGAATAGTTTCTTTTGAAGGATAGCATCTTATGCCAGTCTGGTCTTGGTGCAGTTTAACTAAGCCAGGCTACGTCGATGAGCTCCTCAGTTCAGATATTTTCTATTAAATTGCCCATAGTTACTGATGCCTCCCGTATTTAATTTATTTCCTTTTTTAGTAGTTTAAGGATATGGGATACTGCAGCTGAATAATGGTAGTGTCAGTATAATCTAGTTCCTTCCGTTGACTGAACAGAAGATTCCACCAGAAAATCAATGTATTTGATTAATATAATAGAATCTTTGTTGTGATCAATCTTGTATAATACAAGCGGTTCCAGCCGTCAGGGTAGACCATGCCCTACAGCAGCCAGCAAAAGTTTCCATTTTTACAACTTATTAAAGAAACAAGAAGTGTTCTATTTAGTCAATTTAAAGATATAATGAATCCAGCTGTAAAATATAATGCAAATGTATATTTTCTCTGTTTTATGGAGGTGCAAGTTTTTGGGGGGTTTTTGGGTGAAATTTCCTGTGTGACATTAATGAATATACACTATTCACAAAAAGTTAGGGATATTTAGCTTATGGTCAATATTTCAGGATGAACATAAAATTTCTTGACTTTTTTTAAATGAGACCATCTCTTAACTTTAGAATGCACATGTCCAACTGTGCAATGTTTCAGTACTTCCCAGTTACGCAGGGAATTGTTTACAATGAAGCGGTCATCAGTGTGTAGTGATGAGTGATTACGTTGACTATCGTCATCGGGTCGATAGTCGATATCGGCAATTATCAATAAGATATCCGATAGTCGATAATCGAATTATCGCGGGATGTGACCATTTAAAGTCTATGGAGAGCAACAAACTTCATTCTTCCACCCAAACAGGGCTGGAGAAGCTGGAATTAACATCCCACAACAGTCAAATGGATACGTGCATACATCTTAGGCGCAACACACCTTAGGTTATAAAAGCAAGAAAAAAAAACTCACAGACATTCACTATCCCTGTCTTGCACCACAGCATGCGGACCTTTAACACTGCATCACCCACATAATTATAAAAGGCCAGAAGGCCAGTATGATTTGAACATCATTATACTTGAACTGGACATTGGGAATATCCCTGTCCTGGAACGCGCATGAGCCCCCAAACTGCATGACCCCAGATTTAAAAAGTGGCGGAAAAAGGAGTCTTTCACCTCCATTTATTTGAACTGGACATTATACTATAATCTGTCCTGTAACGCAGTAGAACCATTAAACCTGTCTGACCGACAGATAAATAAGTGCCTGAGAAAAGGAGTCATTTCAACCACCATTTTAGGTTGAACCTGACATTGACTCTACTGTCCTGGACCGCAGTATGTCCAATTAAACCTGGTTCTGACCACCCAAATAAAAAGTGACCTCGGGGAAATGGACAAGTCTTTAGTCTTTGTGATACCACCATTTTAGTTGAACTGGACATTGACTATACCTGTCTGGGTCCGCAATATGACCATTAAACCTATCTGACACCCAAATTGAAAAGTGCTCCGGGATAAGGAGTCTGAAACCACCCTTTTAGTTGAACTGGACATTGACTATACCTGTCCCGGCCACAGCATGACGCCCCCAAAACCTGCATGAACACCCACATTTAAAATGTGCGAAAAAGGATGGTCTTTAAACCACCATTTGTAGTTTCACTGGACATTGACTATACCTCGTCCTGGGGCCCACGCATCATGACCCCCATAAACCTGTTTGACCACCCAAATATAAGTGCCGGGAAAGAGAGTCTTTGTGAACTCACCATTTTAGTTGAACGTGGACATTAAACTTAAAATCTGTCCTGTACCGCCAGTCTATGACATCTAAACTGGTCTGACCCACAGATTAAAAAGTGTTGGAAAAAGGAGTCTTTCAACCACCATTTTTGTTGAACCTTGACATTGACTATACCGTCCTGGGCACAGCATGAGCCCCAAACTGCATGGGCCCCCACATTTAAAAGTGCCGGAAAAAGGCCGTCTTTCTAACCACCATTTAGTTTCACTGGACATAGACTATACCGTGTCCTGGGCCTACAGCATGACCCCTAAACTGTTTGCCCCCAATTAAAAAGTGTCGGGAAAGGAGAGTCTTTGAACCACCCATTTATTGAACTGGACATTAATATTCTGGTCCTGTTACCGCAGTATGACCATCTAAACCTGGTTGACCCCCAAATTAAAAAGTGCCCGGACAAGGAGTCTTTGAACCACCATTTTAGTTGAACGAGGACATTAACAATTATCTGTCCTGTACGCATCTATGACCATTAAACCTGTCTGGCCCACAGATTAAATAGTGCTGGAAAAGAAGTGTTCAACCACAATTTTTAGTTGAACTGGACATTGACTATATCTGACCTGCACGCAGTCATGACCATTAATCCCTGTCTGACCACAGATTAATAAGCTGAGGGAAAAGGAGTCTTTGAACCACCATTTTAGTTGAACTGGACATTGGACTATACCAGTCCTAGGCCACATCATGAGCCCCAAACCTGCCTGACCCCCCATTAAAAAGTGCCGGAAAAAAGGAGTCTTTAACCACCATTTTAGTTGAACTGGACATGTAACTATTTTGTCTTACCGCAGTCTTGACATTAACTGTTCTGGCCACAGATTAAAAATGTGGAAAAGGAGTCTTTCAACCACCATTTTAGTTGAATAGACATTGACTATACCTGTCCTGGGCCACAGCAATGAGCCCCAAACTGCATGACTCCCAACATTTAAAAAATAGTGCCGGAAAAAGGGTCTTTTCAACCACATTTTAGTTTCACTGGACATGACTTTACCTGTTCTGGGCCACAGCATGACCCTAAACCTGTTTGACCTCCCAAATAAAAAGTGTGGGGAAAAAGGCGTCTTTGAACCACCCATTTTAGATGAACTGGACATTAATTTACTATGTCCTGTACCGCAGTCGATGACCATTAAACCTGTCTGGCCCACAGATTAATTAGGAGGGAAAGGAGTCTTTCAACCACAATTTTTAGTTGAACTGGGACATTGACTATAATCTGTCCTGCAGCAGTATGACATAAACCTGCTGACCCACAGATTAAAATGTGCCGGGGAAAAGGTGTCTTTGACCACATTTTAGTTGACACTGGCATTGAACTATCCCTGTCATGGGGCCACATCATGAGCCCCAAACTGAATGACCCCAACATTTAAAAAAGTGCCGAAGAAAAAGGAGTCTTTCAAACACCATTTTAGTTGAACTGGGACATTAACTAATATCTGTTTTCCTGTAAGCTAGTATGACCATTAAACCTGTCTGGGCCACAGATTGATAGTGCTGGAAAAGGAGTTCTTTCAAACCACATTTTAGTTGACTGGATTGACTACTATATCTGTCCTGGGTCGCAGTCTGTAAATTTTTCCTTTTATATTTATTTCCCCATTTCATCCTTCACATTAAACTGTCTGGCCCACAGATTAAAAAGTGCGGAAAAGAGTCATTTTGAACATATTCTTAGGTGAACTGGACATTGACTATACTGTCCTGGGCCTCATCATTGAGCCCAAAAACAATGCATGACCCCCACATTTAAAAGGTGCCGGAAAAGGGAGTCTTTCAACCACCATTTTAGTTCACTGGACTAGACTATCCTGTCCTGGGCCCACAGCATGACCCTAAAACCTGTTTGGAACTCCCAACATTAAAAAGTGACGGGAAAAAGGGTCTTTGAACCACATTTTAGTTGAACTGGACATTAACTCTATATGTCCTGTACCCGCAGTATGTCCATTAACGGGCTGGCCCCTAATTTTAAAAATGCTGGGAAACGGAGTCTTGTGAACCACCATTTTAGTATTGAAACTGGACATTGTATAACCTGTCCTGGACAGCAGGATGACCATTATAACCTGTCTGGCCCACAGGATTAATAAAGTGTGGGAAAAAGGAAGTCTCCTCTTGATATCACCATTTTAGTTGAATGGGACATTGACTTATACTTGTCCTGGGCACTTCATGAGCCCAAACCTGCATGACCCCCATATTTAAAAAGTTGCCGGGAAAAAGGGTCTTTAACCACCATTTTAGTGTTTCACTGGACATAGTCTATACATGTCTGGGCCACCAGATGACCGCTAAACCTGTTGACCCCCAATTTTTAAAGAGTGCCGGAAATCGGAGTATTTGAACCACCATTTTATTTGTTGACTGGACACTTAAACTATATCTGTCCGCTGTACGCAGTATGAACATTAACCCAGTCTGACTCCCAATTAAAAAGTGCTGGAATAAAGGAGTCTTTGAAACCTCCATTTTAGTTGACAACTGGACATTAAATATATCTGTCTGTATACCCAGATATGACCATAAACCTGTCTGACCAACAGATTAAAAAGTCGGAAAACAAGGAGTTTTCAACCTCCAATTTTAGAGTTTCACTGGGACATAGACTATACTTTCTGGCCACAGCATGACCCTAAATCTGTTTGACACACAGATCACAAAGTGCCACTATGCTAATTTTGTACAGGGACTCTCATTTAGTATATTTTTTGGTAACGACATTGTTACAGAATTTATTTAGGGAAAGTTTTATTTATAGTTTAAATATTCCATTTTGCTTTTTTTTCCAAGTGTGTAACATACAACATACACCCCTCCCTCAGTTTTTAAAGGTATTTTTTACAGTTAGATGTGTTAAATTCATCCGCACACCAACTAAGGTGATACAAATATGTCCTTAATCAATCCCCAAAACACTTCTTAGTTGAGAAGACATTTGCCCTCTGCTTCTGAGGCTGATTCAGCCAATATATATTCAATGGTTTCATTTTTCCTTCCAAATCCTTCTTCATTGATTAGGGACAGTTCCCCTGGAGATCAATGATGCGACCCCTAGTGACTACCGACCCCAGAAATTTGTATGCCTCAAATCTGTGCAATTGTGTCCAGCCCAGGACCCCGCTTTTTGACACTACTTAACCTCACAGAAATCACGTTTTCTCAAAATCTGTTTTTTTAGTTGAAATTTGAAGCTCTCCTGATTGCCCTACTGGAGGCGGCCGTGCTGCCGGCAGCCATCCTGTTAACACGGAGGTCCAAGCTGCCAGACTTACAGTGGGGTGCGTAGTGTCGGAGCCCAGGCTAGTGTCTGTCAACTCTATTAACACGCAGGTTCAGCAGCCAGGGCGGATGTTACAGTGGGTGCGGTGTGAGCCAGGCTGGCGTCCGTCAGCTATTAACACGGTAAAAAATGCCCTTTATGACGCAGCATCGAATACCAGTCGTGCTAATGGCACGAGTGCGGAAGCGGAAAGTATTGAGGTAATACCTCCAGCTTCTCAGATTTCACAGTCAAGACTGGTAGCGCTGGCCCCTCCGTATGCGTGCGGACCAATTGCGCTTCACTTGGCAATACTGGTGGTTAATGCTCCTGTTCCACCCAGGTGCCCTTTTTTTGCATTCTTGTTCTTACTTTTACTCAACGTGCTGAGAAATTGTCTCTGTACTTTGTTTCTCTGTCCGGGTCCATATCCACGACCTCCTGAAAACCTACATCTGGTAAGTTTTCCTGTACTCCCTTGTACAATTCAGAGGAATTTTTTTACCAGCTATTTTTGTCATGCAAAGTTTTTTAGTAGTTAATTCAAGGATAACACATTTTTAAAAATATGAAGGGAATCCCACCATGTAATTGTTTCTCCTTTGTTTAATTGTAATTAAATGGGTTGTCTCAATACAGGGATTGATAACTATGTTAAAGGATATTGGAAAACAAGTCATTTTGCAATATTGTGTCAGTAAAACAGTGCCTAACTATTCTGTTTCTGACAGCACCATGAGCACTCTTGACAACTTGTGAAGAACAATGTCTGTTAGAAACAAACATTTTTTTATAATAGGACCTGTTGTATAGCTGCATGTCACAGCAACATGCCACCCAAAAATTCTAAAACATGACCTTGAGCACTTTGGACATTGTGTTAGAACTAATGTCTTGTCAGAAACAAATTTATTTTAGGTTATATGACCATTGTAGTATAGCTGTTATGTCACAGCAAAATGCCCCCATAAATTCAAAGCATGACCCTTGAGCCACTTTGGAAATTGTGAAGAAACAACTGTCTGTTAGAAAACTAAAATTTTTTTAGAATAGGACCTGTAGTTTTGCCTGCATTTCAAAGCAGCATGACCAAAAAATTTATAAAAATGGACTTCTCAGCCAATATTAAAATTTGTGATGGAGAAATGCACTTAGCAAGCCACATTTCTGTTCCAATGGACCATGATATAGCTGTATCTCACAGGCAACATGACCAAAAAATTATAATATGACTTCTCAGCCACTATTAAAATTGTGATGGAGAAATGCCACTTTTAGAAGCCACTTTTCCTGTCTCCAAAGGACTATGATATAGCTGTATCCTCACCGCCAACATGACCCCAAAAAATTATAAATAAGACTTATCAAGCCACTATTAAAAATTGTGATGGAGAATGCCATAGAAGCCAATTTCTGCTATTCCAATGGACCTGATTTATAGCTGTATGATCACGAACATGACCCTTAATAATATAAATATGACGTCTCAGCACTATTAAACATTTGTGTGGAGAAATGCCCCCTTAGGAAGCAATTTCTGTTCCAAAGGACCATGGATTACTACGCGGTATCTCCAGAAACATGACACCAAAAATGATAAATATGACCTTCTCAGTCACACTATTAAAATTGTGATGGAGAAGAAATGCCAAATAGAGGGCAAATTTCTGTTCCAAGGACCGAGTGCTCATAGATGTATCTCACAGCAAACATGAACCCAAAAATATTATAAATATGACTTTCAGCACTTTTTAAAATTTGTTGAGCAACTGACCCAAAACCATTGACAATGTGAAAAAATTCTAAAGATGAAGTGAGAGTGAGTAATTGGAATATGGTTTTGTCATGAACCTTGGTGACTTTTTAGTCTCCTCACAGCAAAACCAGCAAAATGAACTGGTGGGAATTGACGTTAAAACTTCGCAGTAAGAAATTATCTTTTAAAATAAGTTTTTCAGAGGGACATTTCGTTTGGAGAGGAATGTGAAGATAGCCAGCAAACTAATCGGGTGACCTCGGCATTGGAGGCCACAACATCATCAGAGATCCATGGCCTGATTTCATCTTGATGGAAGTCAAAGATCCACATTATCTGTGGAAAGCCGGGATGCGTTTGTCAGTATATGATTACTCCAGCTGTGCTGACGGTCCGCTCAGATATTGGAGCTGGCTGCTGGCAGGACAAACCTCTATGGCGTGCGCGAGCCAGCTCGGGCCATTGTCCATTTTTGGATCCAGAAGGTCTATTGGGTCCGGTAAAAACACATACAAAAACATCGGTGTTGTTGAGTCGCAGATAGTCGTGGCACCATGATTTATAGATGGTTTATGGGTGTTGTATGGTGTGCCCGCTTTGCATGCGTTGGTGACGGTGGTAAATAAAGATTGCCAGGAGGTCACAATTAGGCTTCTTGCCCTTGCCTGCTGCTGCCGCTGTGCCGCTGCCGGCAACTTGGCACTCTACTGCTTTCATGTCGCTCGACGTTGTTCCACCGTGACAATTTGAAGAACGTGAAGCTCGACGCCACTGATGTCTCAGTTGATCAATCAGAAGGTCTCCATTTCCTGCATTTTATCTTATTTGGGTTGGTGGGAGGAAAGTCGTGAGTTTTGTTTTTACCGGGAATCCAGGGAGGGTTGGCCACCAGTAACTGCTTGTTCATTTTGATGGCCTTAATGCGAGGGATCATGTGGAGAATGGGCCATCCAAGCACTCCATTGTGAGAGATGGAGCCTTGAGTTCCCAAGCCTCTGGGTTGGGGACATATGCAATACTCATCTTCCTCATCCTGCCTCAAATACACGCCAACCTTTCCTAGGCAGGGTCGTCGGTGTCTTGGGAATACCTCCTCCTCTCCTCTCCTCCGCTTCTCCGGCAACAGCTTCAAATCACAGCCCTGACTTGCCTCAGGTATGATGCACCTGAGAGCTGATGGTGCTGACCTCTGCACTGGCTCTGGACGCTGAACCACCTGGCTAATGAAAACGAAAAATCTGAGAACAACTGTTAGCGGCCTTGTGATTTTGACGGAGAGAAAGGTCTGTGTCTGCATCTGTGCCGTCTCCGCCTCCAGGTCGCTGGCGGATACTGATGTTTCAGACGGGTCCAACGATCGTTCCAGAACTATGATCACCACAATGCTCATGCTGACAAGGGCATTCGGTCCACACTGACGATTCTGGGTGGCTCTTCAAAACCTGGCAAGTGATGGTTGCGAGCTCTTTTCAACTGCCTCCACTCTCGGTGGCTCAACACCCGAGGTACCGCACGCTGCTTGTCAGGCCAGCATATCGTGTCACTTAGTACTGCGTAATGGCATTGCGATGCTCACAATCGCTGGTGCATGTGGAGGAGTTGGAATTCCAGCGCGTTGCCACGTCAACATTGAGGACGGTTGACGGGGGGCCGAGCTGACGCTGCAACGCAAGCCAGGTTCATGGGGCCGAAGAAGGGTGCGAAAAATGCGGAAAGTGTGACTCAGACCTCGAGCCCTTCTTCTGCAGGCAAGTCCAGACCGGTTACTCTCTTTAGAAAGTTCTGGCTAGACTAGGTTCATGAACATGTGCCAGGCAAGGATGTGATACCTGCCTACCGATATTAAGGGCGGCCAGCAGATTTCGCCCATTATCACACAACCACGTTGATCCGGACAAGGTTCTTGTCACCCAGCACGCGCACGGTCTCGTTGCGGAGAGCCGGCCACCGCTCCGGACACTTGTGTGTGGACGTCTCCAAGGCAGATTAATTTCAACACGGCCTGGTGTCTCTGGGCACCGTGCATGCCAACAAGAGCGCCCTTGGGGGGAAAGAGCACTGCAACCATCCCTGCGGTTTTTGAAGAGCGGTGCTCCGAGCCTGAGAGCCACCGTCACCCCCAGAGACATCCTCCCAGGACTGGGCGTTCCGGCTGTACCGGCAGTGCACGGTCCGTTCAAATGGCGCGAAAGGAGAAGGGTCTAGGAGGGGTCTCTGGTCGTGCTGGTGGTACTCGGGTGACGGTGGAGGCTGAGCGGAGGCTGATCCATGATCATGACATCAGAGAGACATGGGGCAGTGAGGAACGCATGGTGGTGGCGGAGGAGGTGGGAGGCGGAGAAGAGGGCTTGTGTGGAACAGTGGTTGGGCAGTCCCGGCGTCGGTCTGGACTTTATTTGGCCAAGTGGTCCCTCCTCATTTTCAACTCATGCATCGCTGCATGTGAATACCACATGTCGGTGGTGGTTGTACCACTTAAGAGTTCTTGCCTCTACTTATGCGTTGTCGGCAATGCGGCATATTCTGACATCGCTGGTGAATCATGAGGCTTGTCAAAAGTACCAGGGCCCAGGCCTTGAGTAGGTCCCCTGGACCTTTTGCGGCGATAAGTGAGGAAGCGGGGTTTGCGCTGACCGGGGCTGGCGGTTCTCTTATCAGGGATCGTCTCTGCGACCGCCGTACTCCCTTTTTCGTGGCGGGCCCGTCTTGATTGTAATACCCAATCGTCTTCATCCTCGTCCACTGATGAAAGCGCTCACAAGCAAATTGCGGAAAAGACCCCAGGGGATCCGCAATGTCGTCATAAACATCATCATAAACACAGGTGTTTTGGTGTCCTGCTTTCTACACCAGAAGGGGGTACAAGCAAGGGGAAATGCAAGGTGTTGCCGATCCCCCGGGGTTTTTTCCCGATTGCCCGGTTTCCCTTTCACCCCTCTATGGATCGAAATGGGCGTCAGAGCAAATAAATCTCCTCTTGATTTTTTAACATGCCTTCTGACCCCAACCCGCATTTTGTCATCAAAGAGGTCTTCAGACAATGGATTATCCACATGTTGGGTACACAGTTGCATTTGGGCTGCTTCATGTTGGACTGATCTGATGATGCTGATGACGACATTTGGGGGCCGGAAAGGGAGAATGGGGAGGTAAGATGCTAATGAGGTTGCATTAACCACTGAAGGCATTTTGGCGACGATGTTCGTTACTTAGATTCACAGGGCCCTGACCAGGTGAAGGCCCGACGCCCTGCAACTGACGATCCCCCTGGCATGCGTGTTGTGCCACACGGAAGGAGCACCTTCTATCGTACCTCTCCTCCCTGTGCACCCCCTCTTTTCTCGCTACCACCCGTATTTCGTCCAATGGTCAGAAATATAAAAATTTTAGAAGGCATGGAATAGTTTTGGAAAGTCTCTTATTAAAATAGAGGGCCCAAATCACAGCTATTCTCAAATCCTCTAATCAAACAAAATTGCTGGATTCAAATTTAACTGCAAGGTGTCTATCAACAAATCTGGACTGGGCAAAAGTGCAAAAACACGTATCTGTTATGTTTTCGTATAATACACGGTATTTTTTGCACGTTTCAATTCACCTGTGGTGACTATAGAATTGCTGTTTAAGATTTACGTGGATGCTGGTCAATGAAAAAAAAGCTTGGGTGCGCAAAAGTCAAAAAACACGTATCTGTTATGTTTTCGATAATACACGTATTTATTGCACCTTTCAATTCACCTGTGGTGACTATAGAATTGCTGTTTTAAGAATTTCGTGGTTGCTGCGTCAATGAACAAAGCGGGGTGCGCAAAAGTAAAAAAACACGTATTGTTATTTTTTTCGTATAATACACGGTATTTTTTGCACCTTTCAATTCCCCTCTGGTGACTTAGAATTGCTGTTTTAAGATTTACGTGGATGCTGCGTCAATAAAACAAAGTGGGTGCGCAAAAAGTCAAAAAAAACATGTATCTGTTATGTTTTCGTATAATACACGGTATTTTGTGCACCTTTCAATTCACCTGTGGTGACTATAGAATTGCTTTTTTAAGATTTACATGGGATGCTGCGTCAATGAACAAAGCTGGGGGGAGCAAAGTCAAAAAACACGTTTCTGTTATGTTTTCGTATGATACACGGTTTTTTTTGCACCTTTCAATTCACCTGTGGGGACTATAGAATTGTTGTTTTAAGATTTACGTGGATGCTGCGTCAATGAACAAAGCTGGGTGCGCAAAAGTCAAAAAACACGTATCTGTTATGTTTTCGTTATGATAACACGGTATTTTTTTGGCAACAAAAAACCTGTGTGACTACAAGATTGGGGATTTAATTTAACTGCAAGGTGGATATATCAACACAGGTGGAATGGGTAAAATGAAAATGAACACCTATCTAAAATTTGTATATTTGATAATAAAGAGTGGAGTTTTGCACCTAACAAGAGACCTGCACTTACTAGAAATGGGTGTGTATCCAATATAAGTTCAGGCTGCCCAATATCCAGGAAATATTTCAATAGCATACTGTTAATAATAAAGATATTGCAGTGCAGGTTCATAATTTGGTGAACTTTATCCCGTGTTCTTTATAGATGACTTGCTGTGTTCGCCCGCGGGCCCCCCCCCCCCCCCCCCCCCCCTGTGACTTTCGCGGGAGTGCGCTTTAAAAAAATTTTAGCAAAACATAAAATCTTCAAATCCTAATTAATAAAATTGGGAAAGGTCAAGCTAATAGTAGAGGTTTTCCCAGCGAAATGACAATTTCGCTGAGCTGTTTGGCACAGGCGAGGACGTCCTATTTCCATGAGACGCTGAGAGACACTAAGGCTGAAAAGGGAAAGGGTTTTTTATGTTTAAAAAGAGGGGGCATTTGATTTTTCAGCAATCGAACCATACACTCCCCGTCATGACGCCCACAATCCCCCTCCTTATTCGTAATCTGTTTGCGGCCGAAAATGAAGGAAGCGCCGGGAAAAAAGGCACGATCTTAATAGATGATGCACAGATTTTAACCTTAATTATCCATGATCTGACTTTCGATCACCATAAAAACCTTGCCAAATTTAACTTTGTCAAAAAAAAATCGGCTCAACACTTTCCAAGCAAAGGTTAATTACAATTTTTTTTTGTTGTGGGAGCGAGAAAAAAACCATTGAACACCTACAAAGCAGTAGTTTGTGGCTGCTCAATTCTTTGCGCAATTTACATCCGGGGTTATTAAGCGTTGTTTTTCTGCTGTGGTGCTCCAAGAAACCGTCTTTTTTACCCCCAAAAATTACAATTTTCCCATAGCAAATTCAAGCAAAGGTTAATTTTCAATTTTTTTTCTTGTTGTGTACGTAGAAAACATGCAAATTTTAAAAGTACAAAGCTATGTTTGTGGTGCTAATTCCCCTTTTGGCAACTTTCATCCAGGGGTTAAAATTAAACGTTGTTTTTCTCTTGGTGACAAAATAAAACCGTCTTTTTCACCCCAAAAATTACAATTTTCCCCGTAGCATAATTCAAAAGCAAAGGTTAATTACAATTTTTTTTTTGTTGTGTAGCGGGAGAAAACAGCCCTTGTAACACGCTCAAAGCCGTAGTTTGTGGTTTTCTCAAAAGTTTGGTGCAATTTACATCCGGGGTTAAAATTTGCTTGTTCTGCAGTTGTACTCGTAAAAAAATTTGTTTTTCACCGCCCCTGATGAAATACTGTAGCATAATTCCGAAGATTATTAAGCCCTGTTTGTGTTTTATATTCAGTAAAATATCACAGAGTTTCTAAACGGCACATACAAGTCCATTTTTTCTGCCATTTTTGTGGAAGCGCAAATTTATATCCAAGGGTTACCAAGCTCTTAGTGGCGCGGGTTCATTTTGGAGTTCAAAATACAGGGGTGTGTAATTATCATATACAGCATATTTTCATCAAACAGTGGTTGTACATTTTAGAACAACAGTATGTCAGGACAGAGAGGTGGTCAGGCTTTCACCTGCAAGTCGGCCAGAGGCACAACAATATATTCCTGGACAGCCAGGTGGGCGCAGCCACGCAAGGGGAGTCGCACAGGGGTTCACTCGGTGAGGCACAACTGCCGCTGTCATCTAGAGGCCGTGTTGCTGGTATGCACCCAAGGGTTCTTGATTGGTTGACTAGGTCATCAACTTCCTCCCGGTGGATGACATCTGGACAACCCCAGCCCAAGAGTCTGGATACTGGGCAACGTCAGACACAAACCTTAGTTGGAATGACACTGGCGAGGGGTCACGCGGCCCTCACCTGTCTAAAACCCGACTCTGTCCCATGTGGTTCCCTCAGCAGAGAATCTACTATGTGTATGGGTCTCAGCACCATATAGAGCGAGTATGAACATTTGAGGAGGGGCAGTCAGAAGCTACATTGGCAGCGAAGAAATTGGTGCCAATATCCCCTGCTTCTTGCAGTTGGAGGCATAGTATAGTTGTGGAGCGTGGAATGGGGTGGTCATGTTGTGTGGGTCAGCTTGCATACCAAGGACCGTGTGATGAGTACGCAGTGACGATGAAACACAAAATAGTTGTTGGTGTTAGCCGACCTCAAGTGGGTGCCGGGTGAAGCAAGGGCTTCATCATTGTCAGGAGAAGAGTAGGTTGTCAGCTTGCGTGTCAGGAAGCGGCGCAGCCAGCAAGTGGGTGTCGTGGCACGTGAGTCAGCAGGATAGGGGGGGGGGGGGGGGGCTGCAGTGGTAGAGGTCGGGCAGCCAAGCGCCACGGGATAAAAAACCCGCTTCGCAGGTCCTAGAAAGTTGCGGCACTGGGGACTCAGCGAACGGGCAGCGGAGGCTCTAGTATGTCAACTCAGTGACGGAGCGTTTTGCGGTAAAATCAGATACTCAGCGGTGTGGCAGTTTTTTTTGCTAAGACACCGGAGGAAGCGAATATCGGGTATATGTAGAATCTGTGGGCAACGAAAGTGAAGACGTGGCCAAGGAAGAATCGTTGGGATCAACCGGCCCTGAGTCAACAACAAGCAGCGTTCACCATCCCGGTGCTGGGAGAATCGTTGGATCCTTCAGTTGTGGTGGTCCATCCTGCCGAGCCACAGCAACAGCAGCAGCAGCAGCGGCCAGTGGCACGCATGCCATTGCAGGGCCTGTCAAGGATCCACACCTCGGCAGAGGGAGCTGTTTTCTCTTTGACAATCAATCTTCACGGTCCAGTATGCTCACTGCTCATCGTACTCATGGCGCCAGCAGTCGTTCAGCAGAGGCGGATTGCAAAGAGACAACAGTTGCGTCCCAACCATCCTAAGGTGCAGAAGCTGACCGTACTCCTGTCCAAGTTGTTGATGCTGACCAGTCCCTCCCTTCCAAAATGGTGGGACTCTGCTCCGATCAGAGAAATAATGGCTTGTGCATAGCCGAGATGGAAGCATTCCGAGCTGTAATTTCTTTTCCAATAAGGCATGTAAAAGCACTTCATAAATATGTAGAACTGAAGCGTGTGCCAGTCTTGAGTCTTATCGTTTGTTCCAAGGTGCAGGGCTGAGGCGGAACGGTCTGGAGCTGTACTACGGTCAGGGCCAGTTACCATGTCCTTTACGGCCACACAGGGGTGAATGTGCTTCCGGCCCAGGCACACCAACAACTTGGGACAGGAGATGCCGCATTTCTCCTCACACGTTGTCAAATGCGTGCTCCTGCCCCCAATGTCCTCACCTCCTCCTCCAGATCACCACCCACCACCATCTCAGCCTCCACAGTAACTGCTCCATCATACCACCATGTTAGGGACAGCGGTGTCACGCAGTTCTACACTGGCTTGCTCGACGCGAACTAAGTCACAAGGGGAGTAACTGCTCCACGTCATGCTTGAAGGTAATCGATGTGTGGCTTTATCCGCAGCCCATCTGCAAATTCGGAACCATGGTGAAACGGACATATGGAGGAAATTGGTGTCCGCGCTGCACATGGCACCAGATGGGATCGGTCCATTTGTGGTGCCCTGAATGGCGCACGTGTTCAAATCTGGGGTGTGAAATGTTTCCTGATGTCTGTCCACCGATCTTCAGAAGATTCTGAAATAGCCACCAGGAAACTGTGCATGCCACTTCATCCAATTTCCATACAAAGCCAGGAAAACCTCTCAAGTTGCAGCGGCCTGAACGGCCTCCCTAACACATATGATATGCGATGTTTCCTACCCGTTGGAATTCAGCCTGCACATGTTGGACCACTGTATGAACAGAGAAAGGCCATAACGATTTTTGATGACCAGGCGGAAAGGAGTATCCCTGTGTAACATTGATGGTTCAGCCCAGTGGCAGCTCATGCGTGACACCATGCGTTTGTTGAGGCCATCCTTGAGGAGAGAGACCACGTTATTTTGTCAGTGCCAGGATACGGGTGAATAAACATCATTCCACTGCTTCATGTCCTGGAACAGATGCTGAAATATCTGTCTGGGGCAGGAACTGGCAGACATGCGCGACTACTTTCCTCGCGGCGCCAACATGAGTCGGTGGGGACTGAAATGGAGAGAGGAGGAGGAGGGAGCATTGGAGCAGAAGCATTGTCTGGTGCAAATGAAGTGGATTTTCTACACAGGTGACAAGACGAGGAGGAATGCAGGAGCTGATGGAGGATGTAGATGGAGATGAGGAAGACTGAGGCAGTATAACCGCAAGCCGTGGCAGTATACAGTGGAGATGGAGGCAGGGAGCCCTTGGAGTCACTTTGCAGATGGGCCCCGCAGCATGCTGATTTGCTACTGGCTAGTGGCCAGTACCCGAAAATAGTCACTCACATCCGGCTGGAAGGGATGACTTCTGGCCTCTTCACCTATGTGGTCCCTCGCTAACGGTCCAAAATGGGAAGCCTTTTTCCCAGTATTGAGAGGGAGGAAAAACTCAAAATACTATAGGGTATAATCCTCCGTAGTCAGTTGGCCGCATGCACTAGGTGTAGCATGTCCCTCCTCTGACAGGTTGACCTGGGAGTTCTTCCAGACCGCTATGTACTACTGCCGCAGCTTGCCGGGGAAGGTGGGGGGGGGTAGGAGCAGTACAGCTCACATCAGCAGCAACCCTAAGTCTGGAGGTCACTGATGAGCAGCTTCCTTCACCCGCCTGTGAGGAGGGCAGTCGCCGCAGACCGGACCTGTGAGCAGACCATGAACAAAGGTGGTGGCCTATCTTGGAAAGCACTCTGCACCCCAGTTAGAAAATCGCTGGACTACTGGGCAGCCAAACTGGATGTGTGGCCGCAAACTTGCCGAGTTTGACAGTGGAGAAGCTGTCCTGCCCGACCAGTAGTGTGCGTTTCAGAGAGGGTGTTACGTGCGGCCGGGTGGCCATTGTTACCCCATGGAGAACCCGCTTGTCCACGGGCTATGTTGGATACCGTCTGACCTTTGTCATAGTTGAATCAGGCGATGGATCGGCAGGATTTCCAGCACACCTATGCCTTAGGCGTCAGACTACATCAGCAATGTACGCCTAACCCAATCTGTGAGAATGAGTCTGGGTTCCAAACTACTGCCTCTGCCACTTATTTTTTTTTTTTATTCTTGGGGATGCCGCACCGCCTGTACAAATCTGCTGACAGTTTCTCCATCTGCCACCAACCATCTTTACGCCAGGATTAATGGTATTGCCACCCACTCCAAACTCTGTCTATAGTGCCACTGTCTGACCCTTATGCGTGCTGTGGCTGACTTGCCGTGACCTCCACACTGTGTCATTGTGCCACGCTCTGACCTATGCTGTTGCTCTGCCGCCGTCAACTACCACTTGTATTGTGCCACTCTGTGGACTACCCAGTTTTTGCCACTCCAGAATGTGATTGTGCCACTTGCTGACTCTTTGCTGCCTGCTGTGTGCTGCTGCCGGTGACCTAGACACTTTGTCATTGTGCCACTATGTGGCCTATTACTGTTTTTGCCACCTCCAGAATGTAATTTGGTGCCACTGTTTGACCTTCATGCTGCTGCTGTGGCAGCATGTCCGTGTATACACTACTGTGTCATTGTTCGAATCATGTGGCCCTTACTCCTGTTTTGACAACCTACAGAATGTCATTGTGCCCTCTGTCTGACTCAGGCTGCTGCTGTGAGCTTGCTGACGTGACCTACACACTCTTACATTGTTCCACTGTCTGAACACATTGCTGCTGATGTGGCTGCTGTACGTGACCTACCACTCTGTCATTGTGCCACTCTAGTGGCTATTTCCTGTTTTTGCAATCCTGAAATGTCAATTTGTGCACTGTCTGACCTCATGATGCTGTGTGGTGCTGCCGTGACCTACACACTGTGTCATTGTCCCACTCTTGTGGCATACTTCTGTTTATGCCACCTCACAGAATGTCATATGTGCCTAGTCTGACCTCATTGCTGCTGCTGCGTGGTGCTGACGTGACCTAACACACTCTGTCATTGTGGCCACTCTGTGGCCTTACTCAGTTTTTGCCACCATCCGGAATGTAATTGTGCCACTTCTGTACCTCATGCTGCTGACTGTGGCTGCTGCCGTGACTACAACTCTGTTCATTGTGCCACTCTGTGTATATTCCTGTTTTTGCACCTCCAGAATGTCATTGTGCACGTTGACCTAATGCTGTCTGCTGTGGTGCTGCCGTGACCTACACACTGTGTCATTGCCCACTTCTGTGGGCCTACTCCTGGTTTTTGCACACCTCCAGAATGGTCATTGTGCCACTGTCTGACACATGCTTGTGCTTTGGCTTGCTTCGTGTCCTCCACACTGTGTCATTATCCACTTGTGGCCTACTCCTGTTTTTACCTCATCAAGATGTCATTGTGCCACTGTCTGACCTAATGCTGCTGGCTGTGGATGCTTGCCGTGACCTACACCACTGGGTCATTGCCCCACTCATGTGGCCTACTCCTGGTTTTTGCACCTCCTGAAGTATTTGTGCTCAACTGTATGAACATATGCTGTGCTGTGGGCTGCTGCCAGTGACCTCCACACTGTGTCTTTATTCCACTCTGTGGCCTACTCCTGTTTTTACCACCTCCAGGAATGTCATTGTGCCACGGTCTGACCTCATGCTGCTGCTATGGCTGCTGGTCGTGTCTTACACTCTTTCATTGTGCCACTGTCTGACCTCATGCTGTGCTGTGGCTAGCTGCCTTGTGACCTACATAATTTTCATTTGTGCTCCCACCCCCCCACCTCCCTCCTACCCCCCCCATTCATGCTGTGCTGTGGCTGCTGCCGTGACTTACATACTCTGTCATTGTGCCACTCTGTGGCATATTCCTGTTTTTGGCCCAAAACCCTTCCTGAATGTCATTGTCCCACGTCTGACCTCATGCTGCTGCTGTGGCTTGCTGCCTTACCGTGACCTGCACATCTGTCATTGTCCACTCTGTGGCCCTACTCTGTTTTTTACCACCTTCAGATTGTCATTGTGCCAAACTCTCTGAACTTCATGCTGCTGCTTGCGGCTGCTGCCTCGTTGACCTCCACACTGTGTCATTGTCCACTCTGTGGCTACTCCTCGTTTTTACCACCTCCAGAATGTAAGTAGTGCCACTACTCTGACACTCAGTGCTGTTGTCATGCCGCCGTCACCTCACTCTCTGTCTTTGTGCCCACTCTGTGGCTACTCCAGTTTTTGCCACCTCCAGAAGGTGATTGTGCACTTTCTGATCATTGCTGCTGCTGTGGCTGCTTCCGTGACTACAAAAAATCTGTCATTGTGCCACTCGGTGGCCTATTCTGTTTTTGCCACATCCAAGAATGTCATTGTGCATGTCTGACCTCATCTGACTTGCTGTGGCTGCTGCCGTTGACCTCCACACTGTGTTCAGTGTACACTCTATGGCTAATTCCTGTTTTTGGCCACATCCAGAAATGTCATTGTGCCCACTGATCTGAACATCATGCTTGCTCTGTGGCTGCTGCCGTGACCTACACACTGTTCATTGTGCCAACACAGTCTGGCTCATGCTGCTGCTGTGGCTGCTACCGTGATCTTAACCACTGTGTCATTGTGCAATGTCTGACTCTCATGCTGCTGGCTGAGTGGCTGCTGCCGTGACCTACAGACTCTGTAATTTTGACACTGTTCTGACTCATGTGCTGATGTGGCTGACTGACGATGACCTACACAACTGGTGTCATTGTGACATTATGTGCGCCTTATTCCTATTTTTGCCACCCTCCTGAATGTAATTGTCGCAATGTCTGACCTCATGCTCGCTGATGTGGCTGCTCGTGACTACACACTGTGTCAGTGTGCCACTGTATGACCTACATGCTGGTGCTGTGGATGGTGCCGTGGATCCTACACCACTGTCATTGTGCACACTGTCTGACCTTCATGCTGCTGCTGTGGATGATGCCTAGTGGACCTACCACTATGTCATTGTCCCACTCTGTGGCCTACTCCTGTTTTTTCACCTCCAGAATGTCATTGTGCCAATGTCTGACCTCATGCTGCTGCTTGTGGCTGCTGCCGTGAACTCCACACTGTGTCATTGTTCCACGTGTGGCCTACTCCTGTTTTTTCCACTCCATGAATGTCATTGAGCCACTGTCTGACTTCCATGCTGCTGCCTGTGGTTGATGCCGGGACCTACACACTGTGTACATTGTCCCACTCTGTGCCTCTCCTATTGTTTGCCACCTCAGAATGCATTGTGCCACTGTATGACCTCACGCTTGTGCTGTGGCTGCTGCCGTGACCTACAATCACATGTGTCTTGTTGTGCCAATGTCTGACCTCTTGCTTGGCTGCTGTGAATGCTGCGTGACCTACAAACTGTCATTGTTCCACTCCTGAGCCTTCTCCTGTTTTTGCAAACCTCCAGAATTTACATTTGCCACTGTTCTGACCTCATGGCTGCTGTGCAGTGGACCTACACACTGTGTCATTTGCATGTCTGACCTGGTGCTGTGCTGTGGCTGCTTGCCTGACCTACACACTGTGTCATTCGTCCCACGCTTGTGAGCCTACTCTGTTTTTGGCCACATCCAGAATGTCATTGTGCCACTGTCTGACCTCATGCTGCTGCTGCCGTGACCTACACACTGTGGCATTGATGCCACTGTTGACTGGTGCTGCTGCTGTGGCATGCTGCAGTGACTACACACTGTGTCATCTGTGCCACTGTCTGACCTCATGCTGATGCTGTTGTGGCCTGCTGCCGGTGACACTACCACCAATGTCATCTGTGCCACTGTCTGACCTCATGCTGTGCTTGTGGCTGTGCCGTGAGCCTACACACTGTGTCATTGTCCCACTTCTGTGGCCTACTCCTGATTTTGCAACTCCAGATTGTCATTGTGCCACTGTCTGACCTTCATGCTGCTGCTGTGGCTGCTTCGCAAGTGTCTCAACACTGTGTCATTAGGTCCATGTCTGTGGCCTACCCTGTTTTTTTACCAACCTCAGAATGTCATTGTTGCCTCACTGTCTGACTCATGCTGCTGCTGTGGCTGATTCCGGACCTACACACTGTAGTCATTGATCCTCAACGCTGTGGGGCCCTTACTCCTGTTTTTGCCACCTCCAGAAATGTCTTTGCTGCACACTGTCTGACTCATGTGATGCTGTGGTGTGCCGTGACCTACACACTGTGGTCATGTGCCACTGTCTGACCTATGCTGGTGCTGTGGCTGCTGCCTTGATCTAAACACTGTCATTGTGCACTGTTTGACCTCATGCTTACTCATGGGGCTGCTTGCCGTGACCCTTAAACACTGTGTCATTGTCCCACTCTGTGGCCTACTCTGTTTTGGCACCCCAGTTTGTCTTTGTGCCACTGTCTGACTCATGCTGCTGCTGTGGCTGCATGCAGTGGGACTACACACACTGTGTCGTGTGCCACTGTCTGAACTTCATGTGTGCTGTGGCTGCTGCCGTGTCATACACACTGTAATTTGTGCCACACTGTTCTGACCTCATGCTGTGCTGTGGGCTGATGCGTGACCTACACACTATGTCAATTGTCCCACTCTGTGGCCTACTCTGTTTTTTCACTCCAGAATGTCATTGCTGCCACTGTTGACCTCATGCTGCTGCTGTTGGCTGCTGCCGTGACCTCCACTGTTGTCATTGTCCACTCTGTGGCCTCTCCTGTTTTTACCACTCCAGAATGTCAATTGCCCACTGTCTGACTCATGCTGCGGCTTTGTGGTTGTTGCCGGGTACTACAACACTGTGATTCATTGTCCCACTTGTGGGCCTACTCCTATTTTTGCCACCTCCAAGAATGTCATTGTGCCACTGTCTGACCTTCACGCTGCTGCTGTGGCTGCTGCCGTGACCTCCACACGTGTCATGGTTGTGCCTAGTCTGTCCTCTTGTGGTGCTGTAGAATGATGCGTGACCTACTCACTGTCATTGTTCCATCTGTGGGCCTACTCCTAGTTTTGCCACCTCCAGAATATCATTGTGCCACTGTCTGACCTCATTGCGGCTTTGCTGCCGTGACCATTCACACTGTGTCATTGTGCCACTGTCTGACCTGGTGCTGATGTAACTGTGGCTTGATGCCATGACCTACACCACTGTCATGTTCCACTCTGTGGCTACTTCATGTTTTTGCCACCTAAGAATATCATTTGTGCCACTGTTGACCTCACGCTGCGGCTGTGCGTGATGCCGCAGGAGTGATACCACTGTGTCATTGGCCACTGTCTGACCTCATTGCTTGTGCTCGTGCGAATGCGGCACGTGGCTGACCTATCAACATGTCATTTGTTCCACACTATGTGGCCTACTGCATGTTTTTGCCCACCTCCAGAAATATCATTGTGCCACGGTCTGACCTCATGCTGCTGCTCTGCCGTGACCTCACACTGTGTCAATTGTGCCACGGTCTGACCTGGGTACTGATGCTGTGGCTGCTGCCAGTGACCTACACACTAGTTGATGTCATTGTCCCTCGCTGTGGCTTACTCTGGTAAATGCCACAGTCCAGTAATGTTCAGTTGTGCCTCCTGTTATGACCTCATGCTGCTGCTCTTGTGGTGGCATGCCGTGACCCTTACACGCATCTGTGTCATTGTGCCACTGTCTTCTGACCTCATGCTGGTGCTCGTGGCTGCTGCCGTGACCTACACACTGTCATCTGTGCCAACTGTCTGACATCATGCTGCTGCTTGTGGCTGCTGCGTGACCTACACACTGTGTCATTGTCCCACTCTGTTGCGCTACTCCTGTTTTTGCCAACCTCCAGAATGTCATTCTTGCCACTGTCTGACCTCATGCTGCTGCTGTGGCTGCTGCAGGCAGTGACTCCACACTGTTTCATTGTCCCACTTGTGGCCTACTCACTGTTTTTACCCATCCAGAATGTTCATTGTTGCCACTGTCTGAACTCATGCTGCTGCTTGTGCTGATTCCGGGACCTACACATGTGTCATTGTCCCACGCTGTGGCTGATCCTGTTTTTGCCACCTCCAGAATCGTCATTGTGCCACTGTCTGACATCATGTGCTGCGGAGGCTGCTGCCGTGACCTAAACACTGTGTCATTGTGCCTCTTGTAGTGGACCTCATGCTGCTGCTGTGGCTGCTGCCGTGACCTCCACACTGTTAATTGTTCCACTCTGTGGCTACTCCTGTTTTTGCTCCTCCAGAATTTCATTGTGCCCACTGTTGACCTCATGCTGTGCTGCGTGACCTAACACACTTTGTCATTGTGCCACTGTCTGACCTGGTGCTGCTGCTGTGACTGCTGCCATGACCCTACACCTCTGTGTCATTGTCCCACGCTGTGGCTATCCTGTTTTGGCCACCTCCAGAATGTCATTGTGCCATGTCTGACCTCATGATGCTGCCCTGCTGTGGTGGCTGCTCCGTTGACCTAACACTGTTGTCATTGTGACACTGGGCTGAACCTCATGCTGGTGCTGTGGCTGGCTGCCTGATGTCCTACCACTCTGTCATTGTGCACTGTCTGACCTCATGCTGCTGCTGTGGCTGCTGCCTGTGGACTACACACATAGTGTCATTGTCACCACTCTGTGGCTACTCCTGTTTTTGCCACCTCCAGAAATGGTCATTGTGCCACTGTCTGATCATGTGCTGCTTGGTGTGGCCGCTCTGCAGTGATCCTTCCACACTGTTTCATCTGTCCCACTCTGTGGCCTAGCTCCTGTTTTTTTACACCTCCAGAATGTCATTGGTGCCACTGTCTGACCTCATGCTGATGCTGTGGATGATGCCGGGGACGTACACACTGTGTCATTGTTCCACGCTGTGCCCTACTCCTGTTTTAGCCACCTCCAGAATGTCATTGTTGCCACATTCTGCCTCATGCTGCTGCATTGGGCTGCTGCCGTGACATACACATGTGTCTATTGTGCCCACTGTCTGTCCTCATGGCTGTGCTGTGAGTGCTGCCGTTGCCTACACACTCTTCATTTGTGCACTGTCATGAACCTCATGCTGCTGCTATGGTGCTGCAGTGACCTAACACTGTGGTCATTGGTCCCATTCTGTGCACAACTTCCTGTTTTGCCACCTTAGAATGTCAATGTGCCATCTGTATGACCTCTATGCTGTGCTGTGGCTGCTTGCAGTCGACCTCCACACATGTGTCATTGTCCCTACTCTGTGGCTACTCTGTTTTTGACCACCTCCACGAATGATATTGTGCCACTGTATGACTCATGCTGCTGCTGACTGTGGCTGATGCCGGGACTACACACTGTGTCAATGTCCCAATCTGTGGCCTACTCCTATTTTTGAACCTCCAGAATGTCATTGTGCCACTGTCTGACCTCATGCTGCTGCTGTGGCTGCTGCACTGTGACCTACACACGTTGTCATCTGTGCCTTGTGGATCATGCTGCTGCTGTCGTGACCTTCAACTGTCATTGTGACCATCTGTGGCCTACTCCTGTTTTTGCCACCTCCGATATCAACTGTGCTCCATGTCTGTACCTCATGCATGCTGTGGCTGCCGCCGTCACTCCACACTTCTGTCACTGTTGTTGCCACTGAGCACCTCAGCTTGTTTTTTTCCAGCTGTCAACTGCCCTCTGGCTTATCAGGGCTACATTCCCCCTTCAGTTTTTTGGTCGTTGTTGCCCTCTAAGTGCCCAGGGATGTTACTACGTGAAGCGATTCTAAGGTGCGGCGGCAGTCATCTGCGTGTCATACTAAAACACAACATTGTATGAAGACCAAACCAAGCTCCTCTTGCATATTTAAGCCTGGCACAACTTTCTACAGACCCTGAGGCTCTGTGCAGCTGGAAATAGCTGTTTTTTATGGATTCTCCGGAAGTAATTCGGAACAAGTTATTTTTGCCGAAAATCCGGCGAAGTGAACGAACCGAATTTCGGAAATTCGCCATCTTAATGGATCACTGTGTCAAACATACAAGTACCAACACATATATTGTATTTACAAGCTTCAACCTGACTCTGACATGTATTGATTTACAGAGGTTCTGCACTAGAGAGACAAACAGATGATAATTACTAGGGCGTCACCCTTTTAAATTTGTCCCCAGCCTCTGCCTGGCTTTGATTGATTTCTCCTCATTCCAATCCATGGCTGAATCAGGCTATTTAAAACCTGTCCTTTTCCCCACCCCCTTGCTGGATTTTTCCTGTTTCTTGGTTCCTTTACCTGTGTTCCTGTTTGCATTGTTTACTCTGGTTTCTGGATTTCGGCTTTATTTTACATTTATTCTCTGCCCCTTGATTTTGTACTGTGATCCCTTTTTGGTCCCGAAAACGGGTGTCTGACTGTTCCTAATTTTGTGCTTTTTTGTTTATGTTTTTTCCTTTTTGTATGTCCCCTGGTGTTTGAAGCCTCAAATTTCCTCCTGGGGAACTGGGGGCCCCTTTTAGTGATGATGATTACGTTTCATCGTCATGGGTCGTGTCATATCGGCAAAAACAAGACGTTTTTGATAGTATAATAGATTTTCGCCCCAGACCATTAAAGTCATGGGAAAGGGGAAAAACACCCATTATTACACCCAAAAAGGGGTCGAGAAGGGAATTTAAAAAGCAAACAGTCAATGGATTATGCTAATCTTAAGCAACACACTTAGGGGATAAAAGCCACAGAAAAAAAAGTCACAGACCCTTCACTATCCCCGTCTTGTACCATCAGTCCTGAACCTTAAACCCTGCATCACCCACAAATTAAAATGTGCCAGAAGGCAGTTGAATTGAACCTCATTTTACTTGAACCCCCCCCCCCCCCACCCCCCCCCCCCCCTCCCCCCCCCCCCCCAATCCCCCCCTATATATAATTTCTTCTTTTACCCGGACTTTTAATATCTGTCCTGGAACGCAGCCATGTGCCCCAAAACCTGCATGACCCCAGATTTAAAATGGCGGAAAAAGGAGTCTTTCAACCACCTTTTTAGTTGAACTGGACATTGAACTGTATATGTCTGTACCGCTGATTGACCATTATACCTGTCTGACCCACAGTTTAAAAAGATGCCAGAAAAGGAGTCTTTCAACAACCATTTGAGTATGAACTGGATCATTGACTATACATGTTCCTGTTCCACAGGTATGAACATTAAACCTGTCTGACCAACATGATTAAAAAGTGCCGGAAAATTGGACGTCTTTAACCAACATTTTAGTTTGAACTGGTCATTGACATTTATCTGTCTCTGATACCGCAGACAATGGACCATTTAACCTGTTGACCCACAGATTAAAAAGTGCTGGAAAATAGGAGTTCTTTCAACCCACCACATTTTACATTTCACTGGAAATTGAATATAACCTGTCCTGGACCACAGGCATGAGCTCCCAAACCTGCATGACCCCAGATTTAAAACGTGCCGCAAAAAGGAGTCTTTGAAACCACCATTTTAGTTTCACTCGGACATTGACTCATACCTGTACTGGGCCAAGCATGAGCCCCAAACCTGTATGCACCCCAGATTAAAAAGTGACGGAAAAAAGGAGTCTTTGAAACCACCCATTTTAGTTTCAAAGGAAATAGACTATACCTGCCTGGGCCACAGCATGACGCCCCAAACATGCATTACCCCATGATTAAAAAGTGCTGGAAAAAAGGAGTCTTTAAACCACCATTTTTGATTTAATGGACATTGACATTTACCTGTCCTGGGCAACAGCCATGAGCCCCAAACCTGCATGACCCCCAGATTTAAAAAATTGCCGGAAATGGATTCTTTTAACACCATTTTAGTTGTAACTGGTCCATTAACTATAGATGTCCTGCTACAGCTGTATGACCATTTAATCCTGTCTGGACACCAGATCTAAAAAGGCCGGGAAAAAGGAGTCTTTGAACCACTAATTTTAGTTTCAACGGACATTGAATATTCACTGTCCCTGGACCAAGCATGAGCCCCAAACCTGCATGACCCCCAGATTTAAAATGTGCCGGAATTAAGTGAGTATTTTACCACACATTTTGTTGAACTGGACATTAAGTATATATGTCCTTGTACCGCTGTATGACCATTAATCCTGTCTGACTCCCCCAGATTAAAAAGTGCCTGGAAAAAAGGAGTCTTTCAACCACCATTTTATTTGAATGGACATTGACCTATATCTAGGTCCTGGCCACAGGCCAGGTCCCTCTAAACCTGTTTGATCCACAGATCACAAAGTGGCACTATGTTTTTGTACAGTGACTTGTCTTTTAGTATTTTTTTGGTAACTGACATTTGTTTCAGAATTTATTTAGGACAGTTTTATTTTTTGTTTTTCATTTTTATCTTTTTGATTTTTTTTCCAAGTGTGATATTACATACATATTACACACCTACCTGCAGTTTTAAGGTATTTTTTACAGTGTAGATGTGTTAATTCGCTCGCACAACCCATAAGTAATACAAATGTCATATTCATCCCCAAAACACTTCTTGTTGAGAAGACATTTTGCCCTCATCTGCGCTTATCGAGACTCGATTCATCCAATCTATTCAATGGTTTCATTTTTCCTCCAAAAATCTTCTTCAGTGTTTAGGGACAGTGACTCCCCTGGAGTCAAGTGATGCGACCCCGCTTAGTGACTCCTGCCCCAGAATATTTTAAGCCTTCAAATTGTGCAATTTGTGTCCGCCCTGGCAGACCTTTTTGGACCACTACTAAACCTCACAGAAATCACCCTTTTTCAAAATCTGATTTTTTCTAGAGATATTCGAAGCTCTCCTGATTGCCCTATACCGTGAGAGCCAGTGCTGCCGTCAGCCTTCTGTTAACACAAGAGGTCCAGCTGCCAGGGCCTGAATTTCAGTGGGTGAGGTGAGAGCCAAGGCTAGTGTCTGTCATCTATTAACACGCATGGTTCAGCTGACCAGGGCCGGAGTCTTCAGTCGGGTGCCGGTGAGAGCCCATGGCTGGCGTTCCGTCATCTAACACTGGTAAAAATGACCTTATGACGCAGCAAACCAGAAAAAGTCGTGCTGAAGCTGAGTGCGGGAAGCGGAAGTCTGAGTAAGCCTCCAGCTTCCTCGTAAAGTCAAGACCTGTAGTATAATAGGACCTTGTAGATATGTTGCATGTACAGCTATAATATGCCCCCAAAAATTCAAAACATGACCCTTGTGCCCACTTTTGACAAATTGTGAAGAACAATATGTTCTGTTTGAAACAAAATTTTTTTATTATAGGACATGTAGTAGTGCTGCATTTCAAAGCTACATGACCCCAAAAAAATTTAAAATTATGACCCTTCTCTGCCCACTGTTAAAAATTGGGAGGAGAAATTCATACTTATAAAGCCACATTTCTGTTCCAAAGGAACATGATTATTGATGCTTTCACAGCACAACTTGACCCCAAACAAAATTATTAATATGACTTCTCAGCCCACGTTAAAGATTGTGAGGGAGTAATGCCACTTAAAAGCGCAACATTTCTGTTACAAAGGGACATGATTAATGCTGTATCTACAGCAACATGAACACCTATAAAATTTTTAAAATATGATACTTCTCAGCACAGTTAAAATCTGTGAGGGAGTAATGCCACTTATAAAAGCCAATTTTCTGTTCCAAAAAGGACCACGATTGTTTGCTGTCTATCTCAAAGAACATGACCCTCAAAAAATTTTAATTATGACTTCTCAGCCTCCTATTAACATTTGTGAGTGGAGAAATGCCCACCTTAGAAGCCACATTCTGTTCCAAAGGACCATAAATTATAAGCTGTAATCTCTCAGCAACATGACCTCAAACCATTGGACAATGCGGGAAAATTCTAAAGATAAATCTGAGCACATGGGAAATACGGTTTTGTCATGGAAACCTTGCTGTCTTTTTACAGTCTCCACATGCAAATATCCTGCAAAATTAAATGTTGGGAAATAGAATAAAAAATTGCAGTAAGAAATGATCATTTTAAAAAATTTTTTCAAGAGGACCATTTCTGTTTAAGAGGGCATTGTGATGTAGACCGGCTAACTATTCGGTGACCTCGGCAATTGGGGTCGACAGAACATCATCAGAGATCAATGCCTGATTCATCTTGATTGAAAGTCAAACGATCCACATTTATCTGTGGAAGCCGGATGCGTTTGTCTGTAATGACTCCTCCAGCTTGTGCTGAAGGTACGCTCAGATATGACCGCTGTCTGCTGGGCAGGACAACCACCTCAATGGCGTGGCAGGCGAGGACTCGGGCCATTCGTCCTTTTTGGATTCCCAGTTGTCTATTGGGTCCGGAACACATACAATAACATCGGTGTTGAGACGCAGATAGTCGTGCAACCATGATCTAAGCTGGTCTCCTGTGTGTTGTATGTGTGCCACTGCTTTGCATGCGTTGTGAGGTGGTAAATAAAGATTGCCAGAGGTCACCCATTGGCTTCTGCACTTGCCTGCTGCTGCGCTGCCGCTACGGTCTACTTGGCAACTCTTTGCTGTCCTCGTCGCTGAAGTTGTTCCACCGGGACATTTGAAGAACGTGAGAAGCAGACGCAACAGATGTCTCCAGTATGATCAGTCACAAGGTTCTCCATTTCCTGACTTTTTACTCTATATTTCCGGTGGGTGAAGGAAAAGTGACTCGAGTTTTGTTTTGTACCCGGGGATCCAGGAGGGTGGCCCACCAGTAACTGTTGCTCATTTTGATGGCTTAATGCGAGGATCATGTTGGAGGTAATGGAGAATCCAATCACTCATGTGTGAGATGGAGCCGTGGATTTCCAAGCCTCTGCGGTCGAAAGGGGCACATAGCAAACTGATCTATCATCATCCTTTCCTCCTCCGCCTCAACATTCGCGCCAACCCTCTTTCAAGGCAGGGACGTCGGTAAACGTCGGTCGTCTAGGAATACCTCCTCCTCCTTCTCCGTTTCCTCCGGCACAGCTTCAACACAGCATGACTTGCTGACGATGTGCAACCTGAGAGCTGAGGCGCCGCCTTGCATATCCCTTACTCCAAACCACTGACTATTGAAGACCGATAAAATTGAGAAAACTGGTCAGGTCTTGTGGATTCTGACGGAGAGAAAGGCTCTGTGTCCGCATCTGTGTCCGTCAACTCCTCCGTCGCTGGCGGGACTGATGTATCAAGTGTGTCCAACGATCGTTCCTGAACTTAAGATCACTCCTCAAATGATCATGCTGAAATGGCATCGTCCGCACTGACCATTCTGGTGGCTTCTTCAAAACTCGGCAAGTATGGCTGCAGAGCTCTTTCAACCTGCTTCTACTCTCGGTGGCTCAACACCCCGAGGTCCGCACCGACTGCTTGTCAGGCCATGTGCACTTGGTACTGCGTATGGCATTGCGCTGCTGCCACAATAGCTGGGCATGTGGAGGGTGGAATTCCAGCGTGTTGCACACGTCAACAATGGACGGTTGACACGGCTGAGGCCGAGCATGACGCTGCAACGCAGCAGGCGGGACGAAGCAAGTGTCCCGAAGACGGCGGAAGTGCGAACTCAGGACCTCGAGCCTTCTTCAGCAGGCAGTCCAGACCCGTGGTAGCGCTTTTGAAAATTCTGGACGATGAGGTTCATGACATGTTCCAGGCAAGGGATGTGCTCCAGCCTACGATCTTAAGGGTGCCAGCAGATTTTCGCACGTTATTCTCACACCACCTTGCCTGGCACAAGAGCTTCTTGTCACCCAGCCAGCGCTCACAGGTCTCGTTGCTGAGAGCCGTCCCACAGCTCCTCGACCTGTGTCGTGAACGGTCTCCAAGGACAGATTTAATTTCACACAGCTGGTTTCTCTGGGACGTGATGCACCAGTGGACCTTGGGGGAAAGAGCCCATGCACCATCCCTGCGGTTTTGAGAGCGTGCGCCGAGCCTCGATGAGCCACCGTCATCCCCCAGGGAGACATCACCAAAGCTCACCCAGTGAGCTGTCACAGAGATATAGCGGCCTTTGCGTACATTTTATAGTCCATGTGCAGACAACGCGCTTGAATTTTTAGACTGACATTGGCCTGGCCAAGGGCAGGGAACAGCTTATCTGGCAAAGAAAATGCCTGCTCGGCATCTTGTATGGGGGTATGTAAGGGCAATGACGTGGCATAAACCAATCTGTGTCCACCAGACGGAAACGCAACATTTCCAAGGGCTCAAAAGCCTGGCAATGGCCGACATTCAGGCTTTTGGCTTTGGGTGGTTGGGGTTAATGTGTTTCTTCTGCTCCCAAAACTGGAAGACAGAAGGCTGTGCTGCTGATGGCCGTCTGTTACAGGCGTGCAGGTCGTCAAACTGGCGGAAGGAGAAGGGGGTAGGATGGGTCTCTGGGGTGGTGCTGGTGGTACTTGGGCGATGGTGGAGGATGAAGCGGAGGCTGATTCCTGATCCATGACTCTGAAGAGACATGGGCAGCTGAGGAACGCTTGGTGGTGGCCGGTGAAAGGAGGAGGCGGTGAGGAGAGGTGTGACGTGGTTGGAGGCCCGGTGTCGGTCATGGCTTTTTTGGCCAAGTGTTGCCTCCATTTCAACTCATGCATTCGCTGCATGTGAAGACATGTTGGTGGTGGTTATCCACCTAAGGTGCTTGCCTCTACTGATGCGTTTACGGACATAGGCGGCATATGACATCACTGGGTGGAGATCAGAGGCTTGGTCATAGCAAAGGCCAAGGCTTGAGAGGTCCTGGGACCTTTTTGACGGCGATAAGCGAGGGCGGGCTTTGCGCTGACCGTGGCTGGCGGGAATCATATCAGCGGACTTGTGGACCGCCCGTCCCCTTTTTGAGGCGGGACCCGTATTGACACTACCCCATTATCTTCCTCCTCGTCCAGTGATGAGGCTCGGCAAGCGGGAATTCTGCGGAAATGACACGATTGGATCCGCATGTCGTCTTCTTCATCAACTTACTAAGGTGACTTCGTCGTCCTGACTTTCTGCATCCACAGAAGCTGCGGGTACATGCTAGAGGGACCTGCAAGGCGTTGCTGACCGGCCCGGGGTTTTTTTGACGATGGACCGGCTTCCCTTCCCTCCTTTGATGGCATCATTTACTGGGGGTCAGAGCACGAGAAATTCAATCCTCTTTGGCCTCTTGATCTTTTAACATGCCTTCTGACACCAACCGCATTTTGTCATCAAAGAGGTCTTCAGAAAATGGATTATCCACAGTTGTGGGGTACACGAGTTGCATTTGGCTGCTTCATGTTGGACGGATGTGGTGATGTGATGACGGGACATTTGTGGCCGTGGACTGGCCGCGAGGACGAGAGGAGGTAAGACTGCTGGTTGCAGGTTGCATGACACACAGAAGGAACAGAATGGCGACGCTGTTCGTTTACTGAGATTCAACTGGGCCCTGACCCAAGCGAGACAGGCCTGACGGTTCCAGCAACTGACGATCCGCTGGCATGCGTGTTGTGTCAGCATCTGGATGGAGCCCTTCTCTCGGTACCTATACCTCCATGTCCTACCCCCGCTTTGCTCGCTTACCACCTGAATTTCGCTTCCTGTTCAGAAAGATATAAAATTTGAGAGGTATGGAAGAGTCTTTGGAAAAGTCTCTTATTTAAGACGGCAAATCACAGCTATTCTCAATATCCCTCAAATAAAAACAAATTGATGGATTCAAATTTGACTGCAAAGTAGTTATAATCAACAAAGCTGGCCTGTGCCAAAAGTGATTAAAACACGTATCCTAAAATGTATTCAGATAATACTAGTGTATTTTTGGCACCTATAATTCACCTGTTCCCTTTGGTGACTATCAAATTGCTGTATTCAAATTTAATCCAAACGTCTGATCTTTCAACAAAAGCTTGGCATGCGCAAAGTGAAAAAGCACGTATCTGAAATATATTCGGATAATAAAAGGCACTTTTGGCACCTATCCCTTCACCTGCGGTGCCTACACAATTGCTGGATCAAATTTAACTGCAAAGTTGTCTATCAAACAAAGCTGGGGCCTGCGCCAATGTCAAAAAACACGTATTCTGAAATCGTATTCGACAAATTACAAGCGTTTTTTTGGCACCTATCAATTCACTGTGGTGACTATCAATTGCTGTTATTCAATTTAAACTGCAAAGAAGATCTATCACAAAGCTGGCCTGCGCCTAAAGTTGGAAAGCACGTACTGAATTATATTCGGATAATTAAAGGTATTTTTGGCACTATCAATCTCAACCTGTGGTGACTACAAAATTGCTTGGATTCAAATTTAACTGCAAAGTAGATCTCATCAACAATGCTGGCCTGCGCCAAAGTCCAAAAAACACGTATCTGAAATGTATTAGGACAATACAAGGTATTTTTGGGGTCTATCTATTCACCTGTGGTGGACTATAAATTGCTGCATTCAAATTTAAGTGCAAGCTGCATCAATGAACAAAAGATTGTAGGTGCGCCAAAGTCAAAAAAAAAACACGTTCTGTATATGTATTCGCTATAATACATGGATATTTTTGGCACCTTTCAATTCACCTGTGGTGACTATAAAAATTGCTGGATTCAAATTTAGTGCAAGGTGGTATATATCAAACAAAGGTGGAATGGGCAAAATTGGAAATATGAACACTATCTGAAATTGTATACTGTTAATAAAAGTGGAGTTTTTCACCTAACAAAGAGACCAGCAGGTACTAGAAAAGATGTGTATCCTATAGGTTCAGGCTGCACAATATCACAGGTAATATTTCAATAGATAAAAATGTTTTATATTAAATGCTCATTGCAGATGCTCAACTGTCTACACTAAGTTCTTGGTGAAACTTTATCCCAAGTATTCTTTATTGACGCTTGTCTATTCGTATAAATACAAGATATTTTTGGCAACCTTTCAATTCACCTGTGTGACTATAAAATTGGGGCCACCTGGATTCAAATTTAAGTGCAAGTGGTTTAATATCGACAAAGGTGGAATGGGCAAAATGAAAATGAACTCCTATCTGAATGTTTTCTGTAATAAAAGTGGAGTTTTGCACCTAACAAAGAGACCTGAGTTACAGAAAAGTGTGTATCCTATAGTTCAGGCCCCCCAAACCCGGAAATATTTCAATGAAAACTGTTAAAAATAAACATTGCAGTGCAATGTCTAACAAATTTTGGAATTTTATCCAGTTTTCTTTATGAGCTTGTCTATTTATAATACAAATATTTTGGCCCCTTTTCAATTCACCTGTGGTGATATAAAATTGCTGGATTAAATTTTTAAGTAAAGGGTTTATATATCAACAAAGTGGAATGGAAAAATTTGAAAATGAACCCCTATCTAAAAATGATACTGATAATAAAAGTGGGTTTTGCACCTAACAAAGGGACCTGCAGTTCTAAAAGATGTTACCTTTAAGTTCGGGCTGCCCAATACCAAATATCCCGTATTCTTTTTAGAGCGTGTCTGTGTTCCCCCGGGGCCCCCCCCCGCCCCCCCCGGATTTCGCGGTAAGCTTTTTAAAAATTCTCCCCTAATTTAAAAAAATCTTCCAACCCTTTCTAACAAAATTGTAAGGATACAGCTAATAGTAGAGGTTTCTCAAGCAGAGCGCCTTCCTTCTGCTTGAGACCTGAGAACACTGAGGGAACAAAAAACGCTGTTCTAGTAAAACGGGGTCAGGTTTTTCCAGCCAAAACGCAACCAACACTCCCCTCATGACGCGCACACACATCCTACCTCTCTTTCGAAGCTTATTTGCTGGCCCCCCAAAATGACAGGGGGGGGCGCCGAAAAAGGGCGATCTTAATAGGGAGCACAATTTTAACCAATTATCGCTGATCAAAAAAACCCCATCACCATAAAAACGTGCCGATTTTAAATTTGCGATAATAACGCTCAACACTAGTTGGTGATGTAATCTGACGCCTAAGGCATTTGGGGTGTGGAAATCCCGGCCGATCCAACCGATTATCTAAAAAGGGGCAGTCGTTCCACATTTCCGTGGACAAGCGGGTTCTCCTTGGGGGGTAAAGATGGCCCCCCCCCCGAATGACACCCGCTCTGATGCCACCTACTGGCCCGGGAGGAACCCTTTTCCACGCAAACTCGGCAAATTGCGGCCAAACATCCAGTTTGACTGCCCGTGTCCAGCGGTTTTAAAAAGGGGTGGGAGATGCTGTCCCAAGTAGGGGCCCCCACCGTTGGTTTTCAGGGGCGCTCCAGGTCCTTGCTGCTGGCGACTTCCCTCCTCACTAGGCGGGGGGAAAAAGGGGTTCATCATGACTCCACTTAGGTTGCTGTGATGGACGGTACGCTCCTTCCCCCCCCCCTTCCCCCCCGCCCGGAGTAGTACGTGACGCTGAAGAACCCCCCCCTCAACCCTTTGAGGGAAAAGGACGAGCCGCAATAGGGGGGCGGCCAACGAATACGGAGGATTTCCCCATAGTATTTTTTGGGGTTTTTTCCTCCCTCTCAGCAGCTGGGGAAAAAAGGGTCCAAATTTTTGGCCCCGGGAAAACGAGGGTCCAATAGGGTGGAGGTCCCGATGGGACTATTCGGGGGTCACTAGCCAGGCAAAAACACATGCTGCGGGGGGCCCTTTTGCAAAAAGTGACTACGAGGGGGGGGCCCCCCGCCTCCATCTCCCCTTTATACTGCCAGGGGCTTGCGGGTCATCTGCCCCGCTTTCCCCATCCCCCTCTAAACTCCTCCAGTGTGTTTCTCCCCCTCTCTTTTCACTGGGTAGAAAATCCACTCATTTTACCAAGGGCAATGCTTTTTGCTCCAATGTCCTCCTCCCCCCTCCCGTTCAGTCCCCACCCGGGGGTCCTGTGGCCGGGGAGTTTTTAGTCGTCACATTTCCCGTCCCCGCCCCGTTTAGATTTTTTTATCAGATTTTTTTCCCTCCCCCTCGGTTTTCAGCGCGGCCCTTTTTTAGAATGTTTTTGAAGAAACGGTGGAAAACTTCAGGAATCTTTTCACAACCAGAAATTGGGAAAAAAGTGCCAAAGCAAAGGGGCATTGGACCATCCCTTCCCCGGGGCAGCACGGGGCCCTGTTCCTTCCCCTTGGGCCCCCCACCAAAGGTTTTTGATTTGCCCGTTTGGGGCGAAGGGAAAACCCCAAAAACGGATTTTTGCTGGGATTTATTTCGGGGGCAGTTCCCCCCCGTGTGACTTCGTTTTACAAAAGGAAGGGCCCGGTGTAGAAATGGGGGTGACAAAAAGGGGGGCCCTACACCCTGTGGGGATGATGGAGCAGTTTCTTGTGGAGGTGAGATGAAGGGGGTGGGGGGTGGAGGAACAGCCTTGGCGCAGGAGCCCGGGGGGTTTGAAAACGTGGAGGAGATAAGCGGCATCTCCTGTCCAATTTTTTTTGGTGTGCCCGGGGGGGAACACTTCACCCGTGGGCGTAAAGGACATGTACTGACCCTGCCCGAAATTTTACAGCCCCAACGTCCGCGCTCCCGGGGCACCTTGGAACAAACCGAAAGCTCAAGGGACGGCCCCCCTTTGTTGACATTTTTATGAAGTGGGGTACTGCCCTTTTTTTGGAAAAGAAATTAGGCTTTGAACTCTCCATCTCGGTCGGACAACCCAAATTAGTTCCGAACGGTGCAGCGTCCACCATTTGGAAAGGGAGGACTGAAATACCAAAAATTTGGCAGGAGCACGGTCAGCTTCTGACCTTGGGGAGGTTGGATTTTACTTTTTCTCTTTGCAACGCCTCACGAACGACTGCTGGCGCCTGAGGGAGGAGCGGGGGAAAACCGGGCAAAGAAAACAGCTCCCTTTGCAGAGGTGGGGAGCTTGAGGGCTGCAATGGCATGATCCCTGGGCGCTGCTGCTGCTGTTGCTGCGGTGGCAGGATGACCACCACATTGAGCCATTTTTTCCCCCAGGCCCACCGGATGGTGCGCTGCAAGTGTTGACACGGGACCGTGGTCCCAACGTTAGCTCGCTGGCACGCTTCATTTTCTACCCAAAGTTTCAATATCCCCTATTCGGCTCCTCGGTTTTCTTACCAAGAACTGCCACACCCCCGAGGATTTGTTTTTTACTGCCAACGTTTGCACTGAGTGACTATGCCATGTGCCTCGTGACCCCCTGTCCACTACTTTCTTGGACCTGCGAAGGGGTTTTCCCCCCGGGGCAAAACCCCACTTGTAGGCTGCCCGCCCCTGGCGCGCAAGCTGACGCCCCTTTTTGGATGATGAAGCCCTTGCTTCCCCCGGCCCCAAGTGCGGTCGGCTACTTCATCATCTATTGTGTTTCATCGTACTGCTGTCCTCATCCCCGGTTTGGTATGCGAGGCTGACCCCTAACAAATCCCTCCCATGCCACTCTCCACACTATACTTTGCCACCTACTGCAAAAGCAGGGGATTTTGGGCCCCCTTTTCTTCGCTCCAAGTAGCTGCTGCTTCCTAAAAATTGTTCATCCTCGCTATATGTGGGTTGAGCCCAAAAACCATAGAGATCTCTGGGAGGAGCTGGATTGGGAAAGGGGGGGTTTTGGGGACAGGTGAGGGCCGCTGACCCGCCCCTGGGCCATCCCAACAAAGGGGTTGGGTCTGATTTTCCACCGCCCTTTTGGCTGGGGTTGTCAATGTCATCTGGAGGAAGTGGATGCCCTAGTAACCAATCAAGAACCATTGGGTTGTGACAACACACAGCCGTAAAAAACCCCGGGCAGTTGGGGCCCTCCCCGAGTGACCCTGCTGCGATACCCCTTGCTGTGCTGTGCCCGGCCTGCTCCGGAATGTTTGTGCCACTGCGGGTAAAGAGCCACCTCCTGTCTGACTACTGTTTGTTCAAAAATGTACAGACACTGTTTTGGAAGATATCTGTTTGAAAATAAAAAACCCCCCCTATTTGACTCCAAAAAGAACCCCCTAACAAGCTTGGGAACCCCCTTTGGATATAAATTGCGCTCCACAAAGGCCAGGAAAAATTTTCTTGTATGTGCGTTTAAAAAAAAAGTGTTTTTTATGAAATAAAAGCAAAAAGGGTTAATTAACCTTCGGATTGAAAATTTTCTACAGGCAAAATTGCTGCTTTGGCGGAAAAAAAGAAAGTTTTTTTTACTAAGTACAACTGAGAAAAAAAACTTGTTAACCCTTTGGTTAAAATTTCGCAAAAAAAAACGTCTGCCAAAAGTCCAGCTTTTTAGGTGTTTTTAAAAGGCTGTATTTTACGGAACAAACAAGAGAAAAACTTGTAATTAACCTTCAGTTTGAACATGCTCAGGCAAAAATTTCTTCTTTGGCGGTGAAAAAGAAAAGTTTCTTTTCTAAGTCAAATGCAGAAAAAAACTTAGTTAACCCTTTGGGTGTAAATTGCGCAAAAAAAAATATGCTGCCAACAATTTCAGCTTTGCAGGTGTTAAAACGGGTGTATTTTTCGGAACACAAAAACAGAAAAATTTTAATTAACCTTTGGGTATGAATTATGCTACAGGCAAAAATTTCTTTTTTGGCGGTGAAAATGAACATTTTTTTTAGGACCCTTACGCAGAACAAGCTTTAAATTAACCCATGGGTCTAAATTGCGCAAAATAAATGAGCAACCAAAAATTTTGTGG
Organism: Phyllomedusa bahiana; assembly: GCA_025379985.1. Lineage (NCBI taxonomy): Eukaryota > Metazoa > Chordata > Amphibia > Anura > Hylidae > Phyllomedusa > Phyllomedusa bahiana. The sequence goes on from JAODAL010011448.1 coordinate 50,864, forward strand.
TATTTTGGGTTGTAAAAATTCTGTTTCTTTAACTGAAAACAAAGGAACAGGGTTAGTAACCCCCTTTGAATTATGTGCTCAAAATGAGCAGATATTTAAAATTTTTTCAGCTGCATTGGATGCACACCTGGACTTCATTCAATACCCCACAAAAAACAAAATTTTTGAACGTAAGAGAAGCAGTCTCTGAGACAAGCTGGACACCCCCCCCAAAAATCGCTGGGATAAAAGTGAACTTTATATGAGTTCATAAGCGCAGCGGCGGCAGCACCTTCCCCACACAGACAGTGAGAGGGGGTGAGGAGCAAGCTGGGGCCCGGAAATTATATGTGCGTGGTCACGAAACCCGCCGGGTCTTCATTGGCTTATTTGCACATGTCGATGGCTACCCCTTTCTTCCTCCCGACTTCTTTGCCCCATGTAACGTATGTGTTGCACCATTTTTTCAATAAAATCAACCTTCGTTCCGCGAATCACCCAAATTTAACTTTTTAGAATGAATTTTCCTGAAATTCTAAACGAATTCCACTTCATTAGAATCAATTAGCCCATCTCTAAATAAAAACCTGATTCCATAACAGAATTTGAAACTCTTAAAAGTTACTATATGGAAGATCTTGTATTTGTACAACATGACCAATCGTGCCCCCTTAATTGTAGAGGTATCTGAGTTACAGGTATGAGCCATTCTCTCCCAAGGATCTCCCTCTCTTACAATTTTGCATCACTGTGCCTTCTTCTGCTGCAAATTCTCTCCCACTGAGAAAAATAATGAAAATGGTAACTGAAAACTTCATTCTATCAAACTGGCTTTTGAAGAATGGTGTCACTTTTTAGAGAGTGCTAGACACCAGATAATCATATTTACTGACCAAAAGAATCTGACCTATCTGGAATCTGCCAAGAAACTTAACCTCAGACAGGCTAGATGGGCTCTATTTTTTACTAGATTTGATTTTATTGTCACATACAGACTCGAGTCTAGGAATGTTAGAGCTGATGCATAATCTCAAAGTTTTTGTTCCACTCAGTCCCGGAACCCATTCTGGCTAAGGGTATTGATGTATCCACTGACTCTCCAGATCAGAGAATATCACTACTTAGCGTACATCAGGAGGTTATTTGTTACCCTACAATTTAGACTCAGGCTGTTTAATGAATTACATGGTTCTGTATTGTGTGGTCACCCTGGAATTTTGGGAACCAAAAGACTGATCTCTCGTTCCTACTAGTGGCCATCCTTGATTTGTGATGTCGATGCCGCCACCTGTGTTAAAGCCTGTGAGACTTTTGCTTCACCCGTTGCCTATTTCTTAAAGCCCATGGTCCTATTTATCCATGGACTTTACCACTGATTTATCCCTTTCGGAGAGTGACAGTAATCTGGGTTGTGGTTGACCACTTTAGTCAAATGGGTCATTTTCTCACCTCCTAAATTCCAAAACTCTGTCTTTATTGATCACATTGTCCATTACTCCAGTTTTGGAGGACTTTATGTGCGGAACTTGGATTTTCATCAGCTTTCTATCCCGAAACCAATGGTCAGAGTGATTTAACAAGACGCTGATAACTGATAACTAGACCGTGTGGGTTTAATTTTTATCTCTAGTAGACTTCACCATAAATAAACATTATCATACCTCTATCAATACCTCACCTTTTTTGAATTTTAGTTTCCATCCTCGCTTTAGTTCTCTCTCCCCTTCCTGTTCCAACAATCCTGAGGCGGAGATAGAAGCAAATAAACTGTGTACAGTTTGGGGTCAGGTCCTGTTGAACCTGAAGAAAACTAAATATGTTAAAAACAAACAAAAAAAACAAAACATAAATGACATATTGTAGGGCCTTTATTTTTGGTGAGCGAAAAGGTTTGGCTTTTAACCAAGAACTTGAGACTCAAAGCATCATGTCATAAATTGGTGCTGACATCTATAGGTCCATGTGAGATAATTCAGATCATTAATCCTGTGCCATTTTGTATACGCCTTCCTCGGTCCTTTGAAATTCATAATGTGTTCCATAAATTCTTCTTCAAGAAATATGTCTCCCCAGTCAATCCTCCTAAAAAGCCTTATGGATTCTCATTTTGTATATAACAGTCTGCAGTATCTTTTACACTGAAGGGGGAACGGACCACCGAAGTGATCATGGGTACTGGTTTCTTTGTGTCAGGCCAATTTATTGGTGTGGGACTTTCACAGGAGGTTCCTTGTTTTGCTGGCTTCTAGAAACAAGGGTCTGGTAGCCACTTACATAAAAGGGGGTTCTGTTAGTGCATCATCCATTTAAATTTGTGCCGAGTCTCAGTCTGACTTTGAGCAGCAAAGATTGACTTCTCCTCGGTCCAATCCATGGCTGAGGTGGGCTATTTAAAACCTGTCCTAGTGTCTCCCTATTGCTGGGGTTCTATCTGTTTCCTGGCTCCCTTACCTGTGTTCCTGTTTGTATTATTTATTCTAGTTTCTGGATCCTGGTTTCATTATACATTTATCCTCTGCTTTACAATTTTGTACTGCGATCCCTTCTGGCTCTGAACCCAGCTCATCTGACACTTCCCCTTGTTTTAGTGTTTGTCTTGTCTTACGTTTGTCCTGTTTGTACGTCCTCTGGTGTTTGAAGAGTACCATCTCCCCCACCTAGGTAACTTGGGCCCTTTACAGCTAAAACCAACCTGCTCTGTGACAGGCTAGGGTGAAGACCAAAGGGTAGCCTTGGACTCTATCCCCTAAGGAGGGCTGGGCTTCAGACAGCAGTTGCAGTTTACTCTGTTCTTGTCCTCCATTTAATATGTTGTCATCCTTTGAGCCGGCTAGACTGTCTGCTGCAATCCTGCCTAGAGGTTGCCTGAGCATTGCAATAATAATAAGTTTAAGCCTCCTGACTATATTATATTATATCAAATAAACTTCTTAGTTTATTTGATATAATATTTAGCGAATAATAATTACGTTCCAACCCAGCAGGCAATGGCACTGGCTACACCTGCACTTGTATTGCTGTACTAGGAATTATAGGGTTGGGAACATAATACAAAGGAAAGGAAAACAGCGTAAAACCTAATAATTAAAATGATGCCTCATTTAGTCAGTAAAATATAAATGGTGTGGTGCAAAATGTAATTAAGTAGTAGGTGTTATGATAAAAAAAAAGTTGCTGTTGGGAGTCATCTTTAAATCACATTTCTTATTCTCCATGTCTAATTTACAATAAGATGGTAACCATGTAATAGAGCAAATAATAGCAGTTATTTTTTTTTTAACAATATGACTGAAAAAAAAAACTTCTAGTTTAGATGAAATCACAGATCTTAGATTGATTAAACAAGAGACATATCAGCAAAAAATATTTTATTCTCTCATACTTTACACAGTAATGAATAACCTTCTCTCAGTGTAAAATCAAATACATTTTTTAAGTCTTTATATATCAGTCTTTCCCAACTGAATTGCCGCAGTGAAATGTTTCCACTCCTGGGGACCCACTAGTGCATTTACTATTCCAGAGAAGCTTGGTGTGGTGGCAGGTAAAACATTCTTGTCCAGTTTAACTATTTGACTCAGAAATGTTTACTGTTTGGGAAAGCATCTTTAAACAGGCTTAAAGCAAAACTCCAATTATAATTCAACACTCAGTCATATATCACTAAGAAAATCTATTTTTCAGAGGAGAAGATGTTCCTACTTTAATGAGAGATCAGGTTATAGCTTCAAGTATGAGTCTATGTAGAGGGAAGGAGGAGTGTCAGAAAGACACACAAAATGGTGCTGGCTGTATACCGAATGTTTTGTCTCACCACAGTGCTGGACTCACAGCTACACTGCTCCTTACTGCTGTCCAATATCCTCATTGCTAATTTTTGTGCCTGTGTATGAGTTACCTCAACTTTGACTTTCTATCTCTCCTCTCTCAATAGACTTTTATTGCCAGCCATAACCTGAGCTTTCAATGATGCAGAAACCTCATCTCCTCTGCAAGAGAGATCCTGTTAGTGATTTATAACTGCACAGATAAGAATAGAGGAAGGGGGGGGGGAGGGGGGAGGGATGATAAGAGAAAGAAGAATTTATATCTAAAGAGATAAATCACATTTTTGCTTGTACTATTGATTTAAGGAAAGTTATTTTATAATTGGAGGTATGCTTTTATTGTTTCTGTGGTTTCAGGAACAAATAATCGGGGTTGAAAGAACCCCAGGGTTACCGGAAACCCTGGTTGGGGAACACTGATATACATGCTAATAAGGGGGAACATTTGATGATCTGTACATTCCTGCAACCTATCCTTCATTTTTATCACATAATTATTTAAAGAAAATATAAATGGAGTCATTATACATTGGGTCTATTCTATTTAATCTGATAAAAATAACAGCAGAATATACTGATATTTAAGTTTATAATGATTGATTCTTTCAATATTGCTTTATTCTAGAGTAAGAATTACTGTTTCATATTGTACCAGTAAGATCTTTTAGTTTTACTAGTGTCCAGATGTTAAAAATAGTATTTACATTTTTTCTTTGGAAATACATTGCCTCTTTACTTTACACCCATCATTTGTAGTATTTATAACGCGCAAACATATTCTGTCAGTCTGTACATTTGGGAAACAATAAATATACAGTTGTTATGTACAGAAACACATATAAATGGTGGAAAGGGACTTGTTCCTGAGAACGTACAATCTATATTGTAAAAAGAAGAGGAAAATGTGTTGTAGAGTGTATGTTGGGTCACAAACATTTGTGATTACAAATTATCAGTGATGCCCTGTGATAAAATTATAGTTCATAATTAATATATAATTATGGATTAAAACTGGCAAAACGAATGTTATATTGCATGTGTTAAATGAAGATGAGGTATCAGTAATTAAAAGTAAATGAACAATTAAGCGGTTATTGTTTTAGAAAGTAATTAAATACGTCAGTAATCTCCTTTTCAAGGACTCATACACACAGTTGTACTGTGGCTTTGTTTTGTACTAAGCTGGCATAAGCTCTAGGGTACCTCTTTTTGCTTCAAATGTTTTAAGGTATTTTCTATAATAGTCTGAACAGATCTAATAAAAAGTTGATGTGGCATGCTACATAAGAACTTTCATACATCTCACAAATAACCATATGGCCTCTGCCATAAACTCTTTTTCTGGAGCTTCCTCTGTTATCTAACTGAAATAAAAATCAAAGATTAAGAGCCACATGTATGAAAACTGTCTCGGTCTAAGACTTTGTTTCCCATAGCAAACAATCAGAGCTTCCCTTTCATTTCATATAGTGTTCTGAAAAAATTATAGGTTGCTATGGGCAACAAAGAAAGTCTTAGACCTTAGACAGTTTTCATACATGTGGCCCCAAGTATTTAATACTTTACATTTACTTTGTATCAATATGAATAACTTGTCAGCATAAAACAATCACTGACATTCTCATTGCAGTAAGCTTTACTCTGAATTGCCATATCAAAAACACAATTTGAGATAGTGGTGGGCACAGGAAGAAGGGTACCAACATAGTGGTGTCCAATGGGTGGCTTTTCCCCATCTTGCGCAGTTACAAATAGGTCTCCACCTGTTTGACATAGCAGTATAGGCAGCATGAAGTAGCAAACCATTTCCCTTTTAATAGGAATATATTGTACATAAACTGGTGAGTTCACCAATGTTTGATACAAAAAATCATTAAATTAGATGTAGAAATTTAGAAAAAACTTTATATAAACAACACCACTCCTATACATGGCATTGTGACCTCAATTCCATTGCTTTTAGTAAAATAAGGGATGATACAACAGGAGGACAGAAAGCTGCAACCATATAAAGTACATTGTAATTGTTAAAAACGGATAATTGTAATATATGTATAACAAGATAATTATGTTTTTGCTATTGACTTAATAAGGATCTGAACAATGGAATCCTTTTGTTTTGAAGACAGATGGGTACAATAAGTGAAATATAATATTAAATGAATTATATGTTCAGAAATTACTTAATTAACATTTTCCCTTTATACTGTATGTATGTTGCTCACATAAAAAAAACATGATACACTTAGAGGTATAAAAGCCCCCACCCCAAAAAAAAAAATTCTAGGCTTGTCTGACCTTATCACTCCCATGGACTTCAATGGACTTTAAATAGATCAGCCGCATGCATCCTTGACTGTTACGACATTCAAACTTCTGTCCACAATGGTTTTACAGTCAGAAGGCAAGGGGAATCAAGATCCCAGTTCTAGTAATCAGGTGAGGTCAGTGCAGTGAGACCCCTCAATGATCATACACTTACCTATCCTGAGAAAAAAAGCTAAATATATATGTAGCAAAGATCAACTTGATACATAATGTGCCATAATATCATGGCACAGAATGTTATCTCAACTTTTTCAAATTTTTTTAACTGCTTTGCTTGTGATATAAGAACAAATAACACAAAAAAACTGTTATATTATGGTCAAGCTAAACTCTGCTACGTTCATGAAGCAGAATGAGGTCGAGATATTTTTGCCTAGTTATATTTACCAAGTTACTACATATTTATACAATAAAGAAGGAACATGCTAGGCAGTACAGAATAGTGCATGGATGCTTGGGTACTCGGTATACTGGGTAGGTGCCAATCCAAATCCCAAAATAGTGAGCAACAGCGTAATCAGAATAATTTTGTTTTATTTTATTCTTATCACACATGTTATCAATGCCCAGGAGTAGAGGAAATGTTGTGTTGTCTTAGGTCTTTTCAGCATCTTGTCATTTATGAGCTAACTGTGAAATAAAGCAATATTCGGGAAATTAAGTGTTGCTGATAAATTAAGGACTTGAACAATTTGTAAATATACAATTAGAGCATAATAGCATATAAGGAGGGGATTTTAATGATTTACTTGTTGCTACCACAACACATTGGGCGGCATGAATAAACTTGCCGCCAATTTGCCAATTCTAAATCACTATAGAGGAGTGTAGAATGTGACTGTATGAACCTCTCATACTGTGGTTTCTAAAGGTGGGGCATGGTAAATGTTGCACAGCAAAACGTGTCGCGCATTGTATGTGATGCAAGCAATGAGAAATGTGTTTAAAGACTTGGCAGAATTCCTGACTGACAGTTGGGCCTTGCTAAACCAACTCTTATTGCAAATAGGCTAAAAATATCCAATCTTTCCAAAATAACATCACAAAATGATATAAACTAACCTATGTTATTTATAAAAATGTTTATAAAAATAAACTAAAGTTAAATAATCTAAAATTAATATTAAATTATATTTTATAAAATTGAAATGGAATATTGTGTACAGTGTTGGGCACCAGTGCACAGGAAAGACATTGTAGAGCTTGAACAGGTACAAAGGCGGGCAACAAAAATAATAAAAGGACTAGGTGGACTACAGTACCCAGAAAGATTAGCAAGATTAGGGTTATTTAGTTTAGAGAAAAGACGGCTTCGGGGGGACATAATAAATATGTTTAAATACATCAAAGGTCAATATAGAGATCTCTCCCAAGATATATTTATACCCAGGACTGTATCTAGAACAAGGGGGCATCCTCTACGTCTTGAGGAACGAAAGTTTCTACATAAACATAGAAAGGGATTCTTTACTGTAAGAGCAGTGAGACTGTGGAACTCTCTGCCAGAGGAACTTGTCATGGTGAATTCACTAACAGAGTTCAAAAAGGGTTTGGATGCATTTCTGGAGCATAATAATATGGCGGTTGTGGTGCCTAGGATTCTGGAGAGGGGTCATTGATCCAGGGATTTTTCCGATTGCCAGATTGGAGTCGGGAAGGAATTTTTCCCTAAATGAGGACAATTGGCTTCTACCTCATTGGGGTTTTTTGCCTTCCTCTGGATCAACACCTTAGCACAACAGGCTGAACTGGATGGACGTCTCGTGTTTTTTCGGCCTTACAAACTATGAAACTATGAAACTATGAAACCATGAAAACAATTAAAATAATACAGAATTTAAAAAAAAACAGTAATACATTAGAAAAGTGAAAAACATAAAAATCTAGAACATAATAATTTTTTCATTAGAAAAGCAACTCAATGAATTATCTTTGTAGAGAAGAGAAGTGACAGAATACAAATGCTAGCATGATTCACTAAGTATGATTGACTACTTATTAAGACTGATACTTCAGTATGAGGGAGAGCATTGTGACATAGTGGAAAGAGAAACATTAAGAAGAATGATTGACGTTTATGAGCTTCTGTTCTCTATAGTTTTTTCTAATAAAATTTTACAAAATACTATTTTTATATTTTATGTTCGTTCATCAAAATGTAGATCACTGGTCCGGATTTTTCATGCGGTAAAAACTTTTTAGGAACTTTTTTTCATTTAAATTTTGTTATTTTAAGGATTTACTACATTAAATGAAACAGATTTTAATTAGATGTTGATCAGTGTGAAATTTTATTTTCCTACTGTAAGCCTTCATTCTACATATAGCAATAGCCGGCGCGGCAAGCAAGTTCACTACCATAGTTTCAATTCACTGACATGCTATTCTAACAGATTTTATTTTATTTCTAGACTGCTGTGATGTGTTTGTAATCACTGATAATACTACGCTAATTCTGTAAATACCCGATTGAAAATGGAATTTATGGTAGATGCAGTATTGGTTAAATTATTTCATATTATTTAATTTAATATTAATTTTATATGATATATTTATTATAAATTGTATGTGAGATAATTTAATATAATTTTATATTAGTTTCATAGTACATAATTTCATATTAATTTTAGATTATATAATTCCATATTAATTTTATATTTACTTTTATATATTTTGATAATTATCATAAACTTGTTTTTATTATTTTAGTGGTATTAGTTGAGAAATAATTGATAGTTTTTGCCCTATTGCCAATTCCATTTCGTAACAGCATCTTTGGTCTCTATCAGACCACTCTTGACTTGGTCTAGCTTGGTGTTATACATTCATAAACGTGTCTAATCATATGAATCTGGTGCGACACGCCCTTGCATCATTGGCACATTCATAAGTGTTGTGTCTGGTGTACAATGCACCAAGTTTAGGCGTACAACAGTTGACACAGCTATAGAACAGGGCTGCAACAGTTTTTTAGGTTCAAAGCACGCCAGAAAACTGGTGCAGCCCTATTTATACATGTCGCCCATGTATGAATGGCCCAAACCTTTATATGACTGATTTCAGTAATGAATTACAGAACCAGTCAAAGCAGTCAATTATGCTTCCTTATGCTTCCCCTAACCTAGAGATTTTGGAGAGGTAAAATGGTCTCTGTTGGATTTTTTGCTTGTTTTTTATTGTTGTCATTTATATAATTTATACTGACTAATTTATACTGAATGACAGATCTGCTCTGCACCCTATCAATGAAAGCACAGACTAGGGCACAAATCATGGTGACTGATCTGTGATTTGTCCTTTTAACTTATCGCACTGATGTTCAAGACAACCTCATAGACCAACCATTAAGAGGAAGTTTTTCACATAATGGCTGTTTAAAATGTAATGTAATGAAATGTATTGTATGTTCTTTATATGTTGTGAACACATTTTGAGTGTCCACAATATATGAGGTGTCAAGAAAAAAAATCTGAATTTAAAGAAAAATATATAAGCTATCCTGGGTTATGGTGAGTGTACCTAAAAGTGGATCAGTGATGGGATGTAATTTCTACTATTATTTACTGCAGAGACTGCATAAAAATAGAAGAGTGCTTATAAAAAGTTCTCTCCTCCCTTTTTTAACTTTCTGTTTCATCAAGTAACAAAACTGAACTATTATATTTTGCACTCATCAACAGCAAATGATTCTTTAAAGTCAAAGCAAAAACAAAGTGATTTATATTCATTACAATAGCTAGACAGAGGATTTGAATACATAATTAATTATGCATGGTATTATGACCCAAATAAATTGTCACCTTGCAACTGTTTTTTTTTTCTCTATGTGTAATCAAGGAGTATAAAAAGCATGTGATTTAAATAAATCAATTTACTATATGGATGGGACAGATACAAATTGGTTCCCTTGCAGAATATGCACCCAAAAGACAAATGATTATTTAAGTAACTCTGATGCAAGGGGATAAAAACAGTCAAGTAATGGATTTTAGAATACAGTTGCCAGTTCTACATGTACCTTGTACATGGTTTCAAAAACTAAGGAACTGTGCAAGTACTGCATTAGTGAGGAAGACAATCAAGAGACTGATACCTGTCCTTAAGATATACCATCACTTGTTACCAGTAAACCATCATGCCATAAACAGAGTGGTGGTAGAAGTCTCTTGGAAGGTTTGTAATGAAGGGTAAGATTCATGCAGGGTAGGAATTATATAAGGAGATTCTGGTGAAGTACTGTGAAAAAAACTGCAACTTTGTTTTTGGTAATATTCTGAAGAAGCCAACTGGAGTCAAGAGGTGTCTGAATTGGTCACAGACAGTCACACATAATTCTGCAGTAACCAAGATGAAATATGTAATACACAATAGCGCTGGTCTGCCAGAGTGCTGCCCGACTAGAAACCAAGTTGGTGGGGGACCTGCTTCTATAATATCTATAATGTATCTATGGACCTATAGAAAGCATACAGATAGGATCCAGTTAGAATAATTCCTATGATCTACCTTGCTGCCCGGACCCCAACCCATCACTAAAACAGAGGTCACCCTAATTGTGGTCATGTCTCTAGCTGTTCTGTCAGTGTTATAGACTTTGAACTGAGTATCAACATGCATGCTTAACTGTGGAAATGAAGAGTTTGAATTAAAAGACAAGCCAGAGAAAATGACACAAAGCACAACTACAGTGAGCAAAAATAGGAGTTTCAAGACCCGTGTTGTATATATTGGTATGGGTCCCACTGGTATGGTTCCCAGTAATTATATATGTATTACTTATTCTTCATAAAACATATTTAAAGGTTTTTTTTTTTTTTGCTACAAAGATCATATCTGTAATGATGAAGACAGTAAAAATAAGCACTTAAATCATTTAGTGTAGCAGATATAAGCCACACCCCTTTTCTGTGATTGTCTGACCGATATTACATTCAGCCTGTTTGGACATCCCCCCTAGATGGGACACACCTCCTGTGCTGTGATTGGCTGCCTGCACTCTGTGCTTACTCCCCACTGAGCTGTGTAAATTGAAAGTAAAACTAGGTGCCTCAGCTTTCTATGCTGACTGTGTCTGTATAATATAGGCTGTCTGAGCTCCTCTCTCTATGCTTATGTCCCAGCCCTATGAGAAGGATCTGGGCAATTACTGAGTCTCCAGCTGCTAGATTCACTCTCCCCCCATATAACACAGCTTAATACACTGCTCCTCTACCACCTGCCTGATAACAGTGGGGGGAGCAGAGTGCATTTCTCACATTTGTTCCATCAGTTCAGGCTGTATATATAACTGTTTACAGCAATGCAGGTGTTCTGCTTACAACGAGCCTGTGCAGCCTGTGATGGCTCTGCAGGCATGAGAACATTGCAGGAGGCTGCAGAGCTGTGAAATTCTCTCCCTTCCACTGCTAACACAGAATGATGATGTCACAACTCTTCAGTGAGGGAACACATGCCTACTGTGAGAAGAGACATTTCCCTGGATTTGTAGCTGTAAGAGAGATCAACAGCTCAAGTCTGTGAAAGCCAGTGATGAGAAAACACCTTTAACTGAAAACACCTTTAACTAACTCTGTAAAAAGTAACATATGGTAAACTTGTGCCCACAGTATAAAGCTGATTGGGGCATACATTATGCCTTATACAGAAAATGCAGATTTGGTGCTTGAACCAATATTTCTTTTTTTTTAGATTCACTCCTAATTTTGGCTTCGAAAATGTATGTTAAAAGTTTAAAACCTTTAAAAATCTACCTATGTGAAATAAATATTTTTCATTAATGTCTTTGTACCTATGTTATTTGACTGGGGATTACTCTGTCGATTGAATCTAAAGTGGTTTTCACATCTCAACTGACCATAGTAGATAACTAACGAGGTCAAAATAATATCAAATATATATTTGTAGAAGTTAATACTCATAATATGTATAATATTTGTATACTTAAGTACAACGTTCTAACTGATATTCAAATGCTAGTAACAGTGGAATATGTTTATCATAAGGATTAATGTAATACAGTTAATTTCTTTCACATTTCACCGATTATAATTATTTTCAAACCTACACTGACTTTGTGTTGTTTATGTGTGTTTATATGAGGGGGAAAAGCTATGCAATAATTTTTTTAAATTAATTACTTCATGAAATGTAGATGACATGTAAATAATTCTAATTAAATCCAATGTGATACAATGTGTCTGCTTTTAGGCATATTTTTGGGGGTTGTTATGCCATATACTAGTGAATCAGAGGTTTTACTTATAGAAAAAATATTACGTATCCCACTTCCTTTACTATTTTTAATTTGGTTATTATTGTTTTGATAGCACAATTTTGTTTCCTAAATTTATATATATAAATTGATGAGAATTTAAAAAAAATAAATATATATATAGATAGATAGATAGATAGATAGATATATGTTATCTACATTTGGTGAAGTAATTAAAGATATTGCATAGTTACTCACACACACACTCACTTAAAAATTCGAACAGCCAATATTTGGTATTTCTGTTTTATTCTATTTTATTTTTTGGCAACCATTTTAAAATAAAGTTAAATTAAACCATATTGAAGTGTCACCTTTTAATTAGCTTATTTTTCCATGCTAAATGTGTTATAGACAGAGTATGCTGGCAAAATCAATGTTGTCTTCAGACTTATTTAAAAGTGACAACTAATATGGACACACGCCCTCTTGCTAAAGTAGTTATTCTGAATTAGAAAAAAATAGCTATTTTCCAAAAACATCCGCACACCTATCCACAGGGCTTTTGTGGTATTGCAGCTTAACCCCATGCAGTTTCATGGAGCTCATACCAAACACAACCAATGGCCAGAAACTGGACCTCAATTATAAAAACTGTCTAAGCGGAGTACTGTCATTGTTGCCTAGAGCAACCAATCAGAACTCAGCTTTCATTTTGCCAGAGCAGTAAAAGAAATGAAAGCTGAGCTCTGATTGGTTGCTCTAGACAACAGGGACAGTCTTATGCTTAGACAGTTTTCATAAATGAGGCCCATTGTTTCTGGTGAAAAGTAGCTATAATGGTTACTAAAACAAAGCAAAAAAATACAAATGTTTCTGTCAATAAATAAAATATAAGGCTTTGAGTTCTGGTTTAATGATATACACTGTCTTTACATTTTGGGTGGAAATTGAGTTGTAATAAGAGAAAAGTAGGAAATAGGATTTTATACTAGGTACACAGAGAAAAATAGTTTTAGAAAAGGTTGGTTATCATAAGACACCAATCACTTTCAGTAAATTACTGTAAGTATAAATATAGAGTGGAACTTCAGAAAAAGGAAGACAAACCAAGGGTGGTGCCACTTGACCTCGTGTAAGGTTAATGATAAATAGTTGACAATAATAAATGGGCTAGTAGTGGATTTACTATAGGCATGTACTACTGGTCACAAAAGCTACTACAGGGCTTTCGGCAACATGTATCAGCGAGTCAGTTATAGTATTCGTGCAAGATATGCGGCAAAAGAGAGTGGCACACCCTTTTTCACAAAGTGTGATGCATCGTCAGCCAAACTTTGGCGCAATGTCCCTGATGCTTTGTACTGTGTCAAACGTGGGGGTGTGTTGCACCAGATTCGTAGGATTAAACATATTTAAAATTGCGACACGCCAAAAATAGGCACATAACTGTCAAAACAGCTAGACCAATTTAAAAGTGATCTTATTGAGGCAAAGATTGTCATAGATAAAGTAAATTTGGCATTAGGAAAAAAATATCAGTTATTTCTCAATTTATACTAGTAAAGTGATAAAAAGTAATTTATGCTAATTATCAAACAATATCAAATTCAATATTATAAAATTATGTATAAATTCTATAATATAAAATGAATATACAATTATATAATATCTCAAAAAATGAAAATGATGTCTTATAAAATTTATTTAAAATTAATATAATCTAAAATTATTATTAAATTTAATAATATAAATTAATTAAACAAATACAGCATCTACTATAAATCCCATTTTCAATCAGGTATTTACAGAGTTATAGTAGTATTATCAGTGATTACAGACTCATCACAGCAGGCTAGATATAAAAGAAAAGGCGTAAGAACAGCATGTCAGTGAATAGAAACCTGTGTTGTGCCGGCTTGCCGTATGTAGAAGAAAGACTGACCCACTGACCTACATTTTGATGAATGATAATTGTAATACAATTTAAAAGTACTAAAATAAGTATTTTGTAAGATTTTATTTATAAAAAGAAAAATATATCAATCTGAACAAAATTTTACTATTGAATAATAATTATTACATTAGAAAAGCAACTCAATGAACTGCTCATAATAACAGAAGCTCACTAGTGTCAATCATGCTGTTAAATTTTTCTCTTTCTACTATATCACAATGCTCTTCCTGTATCAATCTCAATTTGTGGTTAGAATGTTGCAAGAGATAAGTATCTATTAATGTCAATCATAATTAAGAATTGTAACGTTTGTATTCTGACTGTTACTTCTCTTACCTATAGTGACTAGTGCAATTAATTGAGCTGACTTTCTGATGAAAAATTATGTTAATACAATTTTGTTCAGGTTTTTTTATTTCTCATTTTTACCTCATTAAATTAAACAATTTTAATCAGATGGTGATCAGTGTTGAAATTTAATTTTGCTGCTCTCAGCCTTTATTCTACATACGGCAATAACCAGCACACCACAGGTCTTGCTGGCACCTGTGGTGCTCCAAGAAAGATCACTACTATAGTTTCTATTCACATGACTTTTCTTTTATTTGTAGTCTGCTGTGATGTGTTTGTAATCACTGATAACGGGATTTATGATAGATGCTATATTTTTTAAATATTTTTATATTATTTAAACTATTATAAATTTTCTAATATATAATTTAATATGAATTTTATATTATTTAACTGTAAATTATTTTATATTATTTAATTAGAAATTAATGTTATATTATATAATTTCAAATTAATTTTAGATTATTGGGAAATAATTTTATTTAATGTAGTTTTATCATTAATATCAGTAAGCGTGGCCTTACTGCCAGGAATTCTGTGGAGTCTCTTCTTGCGCACCAATCATTGAGCTTGTTATGTGGCACAGGACTATCTTGCACTCCACCTATGATGCACCAAATGTATGTACTGCAGTATGACAGGAACTGGCCTGGCTGCATCAAGTTCATACATGTCACCCTTTGTCTTTATGATAAACTCTTTTGTAAAGTTTAATGTCAATAATTACATTTTTGGTGACATACCTAAGCATATCAATGATGAAAATTAACAAGGGTTCAGTTTAGTGTCCAGCACTGTGTCCCCAAAAGTAATATAAGAATTAAGAAATTGTGGAATGAGAAATGTGATTCTTCAAAAGGTAAAACCATTGTGATACAGAAAATGCAGGAGTTGATACCAAAAACAAAATCACAAATTATGGTAAAAAAATGCCTGAAATGAAAACCTTAGAAAAGGATATTAGGATTTTTGCACAAATACAAACAAGGATGAAAACATTGTAAGCATTGTCTTACCATCTTGTTGCAGTGCTTCACTTAAAGGGTTTGTCCAGTTCATATAAAAATAAATAAGAGCTTCTGGTGCTCCATTTATATATAAAAAAGCTATACTCACCATCCTCCACTCTTCTGTTCCAGTATTGGGTCTCCCTGGTCTTCCGTTTATTGTCTTCTTTATCTGAACAGAAACATCACCACTTGATTGGCTATCATGTGTCACTCATTTAAATCAATGTTTGGAAGCAAACAGCTCCGAACAGTGATGAAAGAAGAGGCATGTGACTGCTGCAGCCAATCAACATCTGTAGCAGTGACATTCCCGTTCAGAAGAAGAAAACCATGAACAGATGCCCGGGGAGACGCAGCCCAGGGGTGAAGGAGTAGAGGAAGGTGAGTATAGTACAGGGGCCTTCTATTTATTTTTTAAACAAACCAGAGAACCTCTTTTATATTGAAGATGAACTTAATATTTTAACTTACATTACTTCTGAAGATGAAACCCTGTGTAAAAAGAGAAAATTGTTTCATCCCCTGGATATAATTGTTTTCGATCATGTAATACTAAATTAAGCAAAGGTCTTTCTTATGCCCCATTTACATGGAGGACTATCATTCTGTAGCTAAATCAGCATGAATTAAATGGAATCCTAGTATCTACTACACTAAATAGAATGATCATTAATTAGCCCCATTGTTACATAGTTAGTACGGTTGAAAAAAGACATGCCCATCAAGCTCAACCAAGGGTGTGGATGAAGGGAGGGGCATAGTGAACTTTTTTAGCTTTGTTTCCCCTGCTGATAAAGACTTTGGAACCCAAAATGCAAGAACAAGCCTGTTGCAAAGGACTATTTAATTCCTGATCTCAAAATTGCCATCAGATTGGATCCATATATTTATAGCTACAGTACATAAGCATTAATACTTTTTAGTTTTAAGTAGTTATCTAAGCCTTTCATGAAACCCTCAACTGTTCCTACCGCTTCTAGCTCCTCAAGCAGGCTATTCCACAGATTCACAGTTCTCATGGTGAAGAAGGCTTTTCTCCTCCTATTCCCGTTATTAGTTTGGTTGCTTGCCTTTGCACTTTCTCTAGTTCCATTACATTCTTTCTATAAACTGGAGCCCAAAACTGAACAGCATTTTCCCTCTCCTCAAGGAGAGATGTTTCCCTTTCTCAGCCACTCAATGCCTCCCACTCAGCCAAGTCAGTATCCCTCTGCTCTACACTGATGAGAGGCAAATACCCCAAAACGGCTGTATGTAGATGAGTGATGCTGGCTTGGCTAATATTCCTTTTGCTTCTTAAAGATTTGGTGAATCAGAAGCAAATTGAGGATTTGTTACAACCAACAGAGGGCACATGAGCTTCCCAGCTCCTTTTCCATATTGCCTTGTGATATGCAGATGCTTAGTAGAGGACAAAAAGGCAATCTCAACTCTACACACCTTAACTGGTGCTCTCCTCAAGGAGAGATGTTTCCCTTTCTCAGCCACTCAATGCCTCCCACTCAGCCAAGTCAGTATCCCTCTGCTCTACACTGATGAGAGGCAAATACCCTAAAACGACTGTATGTAGATGAGTGATGCTGGCTTGGCTAATATTCCTTTTGTGTCTTAAAGATTCTGTGAATCAGAAGCAAATTGAGGATTTGTAACAAGCAACAGAGGGTGCATGAGCTTCCCAGCTCCTTTCACATAATGCCTTGTGACAGCATATTCCAAGTGAGTGTTAATCTCCCTGTGAATTTCACAACATACAAAATGAAAGGAATCTGAGGCTCTTTCTATGCAAAATTGCACTCAAAGCATGGAGAATACATTTCTCTCTCTCCTCCCACCACTTTAACATGTTTTGCCACATGCAACACATCAACATTAACCTATTCCTGAACATGTTATTTATCCCTCTTCCTGATCACACATTTTCATTTGTGTTTGTTACACGTGGTTTTAAATCAATAGCCCTTTCTTTCGCTCTGTGATTCGACTACTGTTTTTGCCTTTTTTTCGTGGTATGTTATTTTTATGTAATTTTTACATTAGATTTTTTTTATAATACAGGTAGTTCACAGTCTACAAACAAGATAGGTTCTGTAGTTTTTTTCTTAAGTTAAATTTGTATGTAAGTCGGTACAAGTCATTCCAGAGTATAGTATGTAGCTCGAGTGTAGAACAGCCTTATTGTGACCAAAAAAAAAGGCCAATCTAGGCCAAAGTGTCACACATATTTTTGGACTTACATCATTGCCACTCTATATTCTACACCCATACTATTAGACTAATTGGATTAGTGTATTAGGAGGGAGAACATTTTTTGCCACACATAGATAACAATACACTTGTATTAGAGTAAGCTATGTATGGGTAAAAAAAAAGTCTATCTCAGTCCAATGTTGAGCACATCTCCTAATTGTATGGGTGAAGTATCTACTGTATATCTCTGAGGCAACTGATATGGAATCATAAGTCTCAGCATTCTACACTAAATATCGTTCAAAATTAAGCACTGTAGCTTTCACTAGCCACAGAGGCCCATTTTTTGACATCTACAGTGCCTTACATTAATATCAAATGTGGCTAATAGCAAATGTTGCATGCTAAGGAACTACAAATCACAGCATGTCACACCAGCCGTACTGTAAGATAATGGTGCAAATATATATTAAACATTTCTGTAACCCCCCATACCCGCCCTTTCCCACATATGCAACTCCTCTAGCTTCTCTTCCTTCTTTGTAGTTGGAGTAGAAAGACATGCGGCAACATTGCGTTCACGTGTATACCACAAGTCCTCCTGCTGTTCGAAGATACTTAAGGTTTGAGCTAATCTGCAGTGTAACAGGGCTACTTGTTTGGGTGGGAGGGGCTCACAACCATGCATAATATCCCTCCCCCTTTCAATTTACTGGTTGCCATTTCCATCTGCCCTAAGAAATGGCCCTGCTCAGGCTATTGCCTTGCATTACTGATGTCAATACATATAAGATCTTTATGATGGAAAAAATCAATTGTGTGCAAAGGACCTTCCAGTATTGACCAGGTAGCTAACCATGCTTGGTGTAGATGTATCAAAGGATCTTGGGTAAGTGACATTTCTGAATGGGGATTGAATTTACTTCTAAATCTTTATGACTATGTCCATGCTATAGTTCAATACATCCTCTGCATTGCACGATACCAATACACTTTGTTCCAACATCTTGCTGGACGACCATTAGTGAATCAGTTGTGTTGCTCTACTGATTAACATTTTGACCTAAAATTTCAGAACAATTATCCTTCAAATAAGAATGTCAAACCAGAGCTTGCTTATTTTCTCAGGGGCAAATAGTTTTCAAAGAAGAACTATTCTACATTCCACATAAGCCCCTCTGATGTGTTTAAATCGTTGTTCAGACTGCACATGGAATATTGGTTTTCCACGCATATTTTGTGATGTTGTAAGAAGTAACTGTGCAGTGAGGTGTAGCTGTGACATCTCTTGGTGAATTGTGTGTTATCTATACACATGTGTGTCACCTATCACTGTAATCTTGCTTATGCTGATAAAATGCTGAATTGTTTTCACTACAGAAATCAGTTCCTATTGACTTACAGAACAGTCAAACTATTATTAGCCCTAATGGACAAAGTGAAAACCAATAACCAAAATGTAAAAAAAAAAAATTGAACATACAAACTTGAGCTAAACAATAAGTCATTTTCTGGAATTTGATTTATCTCTGATCCTGGCCGCTAACAGTGGGTGTTAGCTGTAAGTCATATCCAGCACTTGTTGGGTATGTAGTGGACTCAGCAACCGAACATTTCCTACGCCTCCTTACTACCACCACATCGTAAATGTATGGCACTAAGGGGTTAAGGAGTTTATTGATATATTCCATCTTGGAGCTTGAAAGGTTTTTCCCCCAAAATATGGCAACTAGCAACTGCTTTGTGGGGGTTTAACTATATAATAAAGTACCAAATTAATTTTCCAAGTCTATTATACTATTTTGTTACTATGGCAGTGGTTCCAATCAGATTTTTGTGCAAAAATGAATTATGGATTATGATTGATTGTCAGAAGACCTGTTCAGATTAATATCTCTGTATATTGAGTGTATTCACGTATGGCAGGTTTATTGTAGCAATGTCTGCAAATAAAATAAGCAGTTAAAAATGTTCACATTTTGTATATCCCCATAAAGGTGGTTTGACACACAGCATATTTTTGTAAAAATAACACAAAAATCTTTTTATGCACTTTTTTTAGCAAAAGCCAGATATTGATTTAAGAGAATTGAGAACTATAAAGAAATAACCGTTATTAATTTTTGCTGGATTTACTTCTGGTTTTGATTAAAAAAATAAAAAGCTATATCAAAAACTGCATATTTAATGGACCTGGTTGTTCATCTGACAGTTCTCCAGTTAGAGAAAAGATAACAGGGCTACATGTAAGGTAAGATGAAACTATCTAGACTGAAGTCATTTTCTAAAGGTGGCAAAGCTGTGAAGAAGGTTGATTTTTCTCAAATAAAAAAAAAATATATATTTTATGTAAACATCCACTAAATTAAATTAAGACTTTATTCTCTCCTTCAGGATTGTTATAATCAAATAAAACATTTAGATACTCACACCTGTCACTTTCTTTCTACATGACTTAGGTCATATTATAGTTTAAGAAAACTTTCTTGCAGATGTGTGTATTCACTGCATCAAATCTACAACTGAACATTTTGATGGTCCCTCAAGTTACAGTATTAATTGGTTCTGGGGCAACTCGTAATTGTGAGTTAATACTAATTTAATTTGAGAACACAACTCTATGGAAAACTAGTAATTGGTTCCAAAGCGGTGAAATGTCACCCAACATAATGTAAAATGAAGATTGAAGAAGAGGAAGCAAATAATATGGATACAGATGCAGTAAAGCTTCACTTGACAACTAGTGTACTAGCAGACTGTGTCACATCTTAACATTTTCAATACTTTTCAATGGCTTTGTTGTAATCTAAGATCAGATAATACACAAAGTAAGATATCACTGCCAAATAAACTTTGCTACATCCATAAATCAAGATTTTAGTCAGGAAAAGTTGCCTGAGGTTGTAAATCAGTTCCTACATAGAGGACAGGAGCTCCTTCAGGGTCTGCACAGTACACATTCATGTAGTACCACACTGTACTGTAAAGAGGAGCTACTAGACTACCAATCACTGCAGGCACTTCGCTAATGCAGGTGTTTTACCATTAACATTTCTATGCTGATTAGTTAGAACGTCCAGTCAATTACATGTGCCACAGATCAACAGTGTCCATGATACAGTATGTTGAATAAAAGGTTTCAAGGTGCAATAGCTGTGGAAAAAACAACATATGTTAAAAATATGGTATCCCAGGGCCATTGTAACTTGATGGACCATTGTAGTATGGAGTAGATGTTTTCATTAATACCAAGTCTTTCCATTAGATCATATGTGCCTTTTGTAAGGGAATAATCTACATAGATAAACCACTTGGCTTCAATGTCAGAACAAATAGTAAAGGCAAAACAAGTAATAAACTTAGAATGTGTTCATGCAGGATTTCAAAAGAACACACATGGAACAATCAGTATTACTCATCCCTTGGTTAATCCATGCAAGTTCAATTATAAAGCATTTTGTAAGCAGCTTACCAAGTAAATAAGTACTTAATTTGAGAATCACCGAACATATGTTACATTTTTGTGTTTACCAGTTGAACATTGTACGCTTTATTTAATGTGTGTACGGTATGTCTTTCATGTCTTAAGAACCATCCAAATAAACAAAGAGACAGTGAAAAAGTAAAAGAGTATAAATGGTTCAACATAATGCAGGGCCTACATAGTTATGAGGTAAGGTTTTGTACTCACTCTTTGTCCTTACTTAATTAACATGTGGTATAGTGTTGATATTATATTAAGGACTCAAAAGACCTAGCAATAAATAATGATATAGGCCTTGCTTCGTATGACAGGTGTTTGTCAATACATCTTAAAGCCAGTTGCCATTATAGTTGTTTGAATGTTTCTAAATTTTTTGCTAACAACATAAATTGCATGCACAAAAAATAGCAGGAAATATTTCCGTTTTGGCACTGTAGAAGCTTTAGAAAATAAGTGCTAATTTCATGTTGTCATATTTTTATTATTTTGTATATATATATATATATATATATATATATATATATATATATATATATATATATATTTATATTTATTTTTTATGGAACACAAACGTTAAAATACATGAAATAAAAAAGTGTCCTTGCTGACAGAGCTATTGTATTGACGTCCTCTCTTTTCCAGCAAAGGCTTTGATGTGATAAGTTGGGGACTGTACAGTAGGTAATAATCTGAACCCATAACACTTTTTTCTTTTTAAAAAAATAAATCAGTAACCATTTAATTTGTCTCTGAATCCCAGTTCCAAAATGTCAGACTTTCCTGCATTCAATAAATATTCAATCTCTGAAATATCCTCAGAAGATAAGTACGTTTCTTTAGGACAAATCAAGTAGAATACTTCACTTTACAAACACCTGCTGTGGTGGACGTGGCTGATGCAGAGGTGGAAGCAGTCCCCTGGCTGTCAACAAAAAGAGGGTCCAAACAAGCCACTTTAGCAGCAAAAAAGGAATGGATGCAATGAAGAACTGCAAATAGATTGGAGAATTCCAGTTCCTGAACATAAAGGATATAAAAACAATGTTATTGAATGGTAAATCTAAAATCCAGCCAAAATGTATGAAAGATTTGTGTCATAAAATGGTAATAAGAATCAGCACAATTGGAGATGTACAGATGTAGAAGAGATAAACTTGACACCATGAAATCACAGCACATAAAGTGATATCAACTTATTCAATGTTTTTCAACAGATTTTCTTTCAATTTAAAAACAGAAAACATGAAAACCATTATATCAAATCTAGTTAAACTCTGCTACAGCTACCGGTCAGTGTTAAAAGAATCAAACTAGTGGCCCCTTTGTTTTTCTAGTGAAAAATCACAACAAACCTCAATGGACAACATCACTGACCTGAGGTCCATCAGATGCTGTTGTGAACCACCAGGTGCATGCAGTGAATATGTGAGTGTCATGACTAGAGATGGGCGAATTTCTCAAAAATTCGATTCGGTCACTTCGCACAAAGCCCAATTTTCGACAAAATTTCGTTTCGTTCCGAATTACTTCGGCACGAATAGCATTAAAAAGCAGCTATTTCCAGGCTGCACAGAGCCTGCAGGGGCTGTAGAAACGTGTGTGCCATGCTTAAATATGCAGAGGGAGCTTGGTATGGTCTTCATAAATGTTGTGTTTTAGTATGACACACAGATGACTGCCGCCGCTCTTAGAATCGCTTCACTTTAAAATTTACCTGGGCACTTAAGAGGGGCCAAAACTGAACAAAAACTCAAGCGGGAATGTAGCCTGGATAAAGTCATGCACAGCGAAAGCTGGAAAAAACAAGTGAGAGCTCAGGTGGCAACATTAGTGACCAGAGTGTGGAGATGACGGCGGCAGCCACAGCAGCTGGAGGTCAGGCAGTGGCAACAATACATTCTGGAGGTGGCAAAAACACGAAGGAAGCCACAGAGGTGGCACTATGACTGAGAGCGGAGGGTCACGGGCGGCAGCAGTATGAGGTAAGGCAGTGGCACAATGACATTCTGGCCGGAATGGTGGCAAACAGGAGGAAGCACAGAATGACAATCACACAGTGCGGAGGGTCACGGCGGCAAAGCAGTAATGAGATCAGGCAGTGGCACATGACTTCTGGAGGCGCAAAAACAGTATTAGGCCACGAGTGGCACAATGATACGGTGGTGGAGGTCACGACAGCAGCAGCATGAGATCAGGCAGGTTGGCACAATGACATTTGGAGGCGGCAAAACAGTTTTAGGCCACAAGGGTAGTGGCACAATCACACAGTGTGGAGGTCACGGCGGCAAGCAGTATGAGTATCTGGCAGTGGCACAATGACATTCTGGTGGCGGCCCTAAAACATATTAGGCCACAGAGTGTCACAATCACACACCAGTGTGGAGGTCATCGGCGGCAGCAGTATGAGATCAGGCAGTGGCACTATGACATTCTCGGAGGGCGGCAAAACAGTATTAGGCCACAGAGTGGCACAATGATACAGTCGTGGAGGTCACGACAGCAGCAGCATGAGATCAGGCAGTGGCACAATGACATTCTGGAGGAGGCAAAACCAGTATATTAGGCCCACAGAGTGGCACAATTGATACAGTCGTGGAGGTCACGACAGCAGCAGCATGAGATCAGCAGTGGTACAAATTACATTCTGGGAGGCAGCAAAACAGTATTCGGTCCACAGAGTGGCACAATCACCAGTGTGGAGGTCAAGGCTGCAGCAGTATGAGATCAGGCAGTGCACAATGACATTCTGGAGGGGCCCTAAACAGTATTAGGCCACAGAGTGGCACAATGATACAGTGTGGAAGGTCACGAACAGCGGCAGCATGAGATAGGCAGTGGCAGCAATCGACATCTCTGGAGTTGGGCAAAAAACAGGTGGAAGCAACAGAGTGGCACAAAGTGTTGAGAGGCGGAGGTCACGGCGGCAGCAGCATGTAGGTCAGTGCAGTGGCACAATGTCAAATGATTGGTGGAGGCATGGCAGCTGCCACGCAGCAGAATGAGGTAAGGACAGTGGCACAATTGGACAACAGTAGGTGGATGTCACGGGCAACAGCAGCAGCTAGCATGAGGTATAGAGTGGCACAATGACAGAGTGTTGGGTGGGTGGCAATACCAGTCCCTGGAAAGATGGTGGTAGGCGATGGAGAATACTTGCAAGCAGATGTGTTGGCTTATCAGGCGGGGGGGGGTGGCGGGCATAAGAATAGTGCTGAGGCAGGTGTTTGAACCCAGTACTGACGCTAAGGCATTGTGTGTGGAAATTACTGGGCCGATCCACGGCCTGATTCATCTTGACAAAGGTCAGTAGTTCCACATTTCCCGTGGAAAAGCGGGTTCTCCTTGGGTAACAATGGCCCCCGCCGCATGAAAAACACCCGACTCTGATGGCCACACTTACTGGCCGGGGCAGACAGCTTATCCACTGCAAACTCGGCAAAGTTGCGGCCACACATCAGTTTGGCTGCCGTAGTCCAGGGATCTTCTAAACTGAGGTGGCAGGTGCTGTCTAAGTAGGCCACCACATGTTGGTTCAGGGTACTCGCTCCAGGTCCTGCTGCTGCTGCTGCTGGCGACTGCCCTCCTCATAGGCGGAGTGAAGGAAGCTGACTCATCCAGTGACTCCAGACTTAGGTACTTACTGATGGAGATGGTACTGATGCCTAACCCCCACCTTCCCCCTAGCAGCCCGCGGCATTTAGTACTCACGTGAGCGCTGAGGAAACCGCCCCGGTCATACCTGTCAGAGGAGGGGACGATGCGCACATAGGCAGCAAAGACCAACTGACTCTACGGAGGATTTACTCTAGTATTTGAGTTTGTCTTCCCTCTCAATAGCTGGGAAAAAGGCTCCCATTTTAGTACGGGTAAGCGAGGGTCAATAGGGGTGGAGAGCCAGAAGTCATCCTCATGCCGGATGCTGACTATTCGGCTGTCACTAGCCAGGCAATAAGCATGCTGCGGGCCATCTGCACAAAGTGACTCGAGGGGCTCCCTGCCTTCATTTCCACTGTATACTGCCCACGGTGGCTTGGGAGGGTCATCTGCCTCGTCTTCATCATTCCATCCACATCTCCGCGGCTCCTGCTCCTCCTCTCTGGTCACTGTGGTAGAAAATCCACTCATTTCACCAGGACAATGTTCT
This sequence comes from Phyllomedusa bahiana, assembly GCA_025379985.1. Taxonomy (NCBI): domain Eukaryota; kingdom Metazoa; phylum Chordata; class Amphibia; order Anura; family Hylidae; genus Phyllomedusa; species Phyllomedusa bahiana. The sequence continues at coordinate 76,342 of JAODAL010011448.1, forward strand.
GCTCCATGTCCATCCTCTCCTCCTCCATTTCAGTCCCACCGGACTCATGTGGCCACGAGATGTAGTCGCCACGTCTCAGTCCCCTGGCCCAGACAGATTTGTCAGGCATCTGTTCATGACAATGAAGCATTGGAATGAATGTTATTCATCCCGTAGTCCTTGGCGACTGGACAAATAAGTCGCCTCTTGAATGGCCTAACAAACGGCAGTGTCACGCTGAGCTGGCACTGGCTAACATCATGTTACACAGGGAGTACTTCTGTCCTGCTGAGATCATCAAAAATCGTTTAATGGCCTTTCTCTGTTCATACAGTCGGTTCCAACTTGTGCAGGCTGGAATTCCAGCGGGTGAAACATGATTTCAGAGTGTGTTGGGGGAGGCGTTCTGCCGCTGCAAATCGAGGAGGGTGTTCCTGGCTTTGTACGAATGGATAAAGTGGCATGCATCAGTTTCCTGGCCTTTTTTCAGAATGTTCTGAAGAACGGTGGAAAGGACTTCAGGGAACCTTTTCGCAACAGATCTGAACACGTGCGCCATGCAGGGCGCATGGACCATCCCTCCTCGGTGCAGCGCGGGACCCATGTTCCTCCCATTTCCGTCACCATGTTTCCGATTTGCAGTTGGCGCGGAGGAAAGCCCAACACATCGATTTCTTGCTGCCATGACGCGGTGCAGTTTCCATCCCTGTGTGACTTCGTTTTCGCCGAGGCAAGGCTTAGGTGTAGACTGCGTGACACCGCTGTGCCCTACCCCATGTGGTATGATGCAGCAGCAGTACTCGTGGAGGCTGAGATGGTAGGTGGTGGTGGAGGAGGAGGAGGAGGGACATTGGCGCAGGAGCAGCAGTTTGACATCGTGGAGGAGAAAGCCGGCGTCTCCTGTCCAAGTTGTTGGTGTGCACTGGGCAGGAAGTCATTTCACCCAGTGGGCCGTTTAAAGACATGTACTGCCCTGACCGTAGTTACAGCACCAGACGTCCGCGACATTGCCGTGTACCTTGGAACAAACGATATGCTCAGGGACTGCCCCTCTTCTGTTTCTACATATTTATGAAGTTGCTGGTACTGCCTTTTTGGAAAATAAATACGGATTGGAATCTCCATCTCGGCTCGGCACAAGCCATTAGTTCTCATGAATGGTGCAGAGTCACCATTTGGAAAGGGAGGGACTGCTGTACAACAACTTGTGGGTCAGGAGCACGCTCAGATGCTGCACCTTAGGATGGTTGGGACGCATACATGTTGTCTCTTTACAATCGCCTCTACTGAACGATTGCTGGCAGCCATGAGTAGCGAGGGAGCAGGGAGCATCTGGACGGGAGGAGGGATGTCAAAGAGATACAGCTGCCTTCATTGCAGAGGTGTGGTGAGCCTTGACTGGCTGAAATGGCATGCGTGCCACTGGCCGCTGCTGCTGCCTGCAGCGGGCAGGATGGGACCACCACATCTGAGCTCGTTTATCCCAGGCCACCGGATGGTGACGCTGGCATGTGTGAGAAGGGAGTTGTGCCAACGTTAGCTCCCTGGCCACGCTTCACTTTCTGCCCACAGATTCTACATATACCCATATTCGGCTCCTCCGGTGTCTTTGACAAAGAACTTGCCACACCGCCGAGTAGCTGATTTTACCCGCCTACGCTCCGCTCTGAGTGAATACTGCCGCCGCTGCGTCGCTGAGCCCTTGTGCCGCTACTGTCTTGTGGACCTGCGAAGGCGGGTTTTTCTACCCCGTGGCCGCTTGGCTCCCGGGACCTCACACTGCTGCTACCCTGATGACTCACGCGCCACACAACCAATTGCTGGCTGCGCGCTTGATTGAGCGCAGATTGGGACCGCACTCTTCTCCTGATGATGATGAAGCCCTTGCTTCACCGGCTCCCAAGTGCGGTCGGATACATCATCATCTTTTGTGTTTTTCATCGTTATTACTGTACCTCATCATCTGGTCTTGGTATAGCGAGGCTGAACTCTCACCATTGAACCTCCCATGCACTCTCCACATCTATTACTTTGCCGCTACTGCAAGAAGCTGGGGGATACTTGGCCCATTTCTTCGCTGCCACGTTGCTGATGACTGCCCTCCTCAAAATTGTTCATCCTCGCTAATTAGTGGCGACTGGCCAGACCACCATAGTCAGATCCCTGGCAGGGGGAACTGGTGGGACAGAGGCGGGCTGGGACCAAGGTGAGGCACTGCTGACCCGATCCCGGGCCATGCCAAACTAAGTGTTGTGTCTGAGTTTCCCACCGACTCTTGGCTGGGGTTGTCAGATGGTCATATCTGGGGAGGAAGAGGATGACTAGTAAACACAATCAAGAACACCTTGGGTTGCTGGAACAACACTACGGCCGCTAGATGACAGCGGCTCTTGTGGCCATCACCGAGTGACCCCTTGCTGGACGTCCCCTTGCTGTGCTGCGTGCGACCTGGGCCCCGCTGGTGCCCGTTTCAGGAAATGTTTGTGCCACTGCCCTCGCAGTTGCAGAGGCCTGCCACCTCTCTGTACTGACATACTGTTTGTTCTAAAATGTACAGACACTGATTTGTTGGAAGCTATCTGTATATGATAAAAATATTACACCCTGGGTTTTGACTCCAAATGAACCCCAGTAAACAAGCTTTAGGTAACTTGGATTGATAATTGCGTACTCCCACAAATGGCCCAGGGAAAAATTTACTTGTATGTGTCGTTTACATAGCACTGTGTGTTTTACTTAAATGTAAAAGCACAAACAGGCTTAATTAACCTTCGCTTGTGAATTATGCTACAAGAAAAATGTATATATTTCGGTGTTGAAAAAGACGGTTTATTTTTGTCAGCACAGAAGCAAAACAAAGCTTAATTAACCCCTGCGCATGTAAATTGCGCAATAGAATTGAGCCGCACAAACTAGTAGACGTGTTACAATTGCGTGTTTTCTACGCCACACAAACAGAGATACAGTTGTAATTAGCCTTTGCTTGTGAATTAGGCTACCTAAAAAAAATTATTTATATTTGGCGTTTGAAAAAGACGGTTTATTTTGTCAGCTCAGCAGCAAAACAACGCTTAATTACACCTGGATGTAAATTGCGGCAATAGAATTGAGCCACACAACTAGTGCTTTGTTAGCGTGATTTCAATTGAGTGTTCACTGTTTTCTTAAGCCACCACAAAACAGAGTACAGTTGTTAATTAGCCTTTGTTGTGAAATTAGGCTACCAAAAAAATATATAATCTATTTGGCGTGAAAAGAAGGTTTATTTTTGTCAGCACACCAGCAAAACAACGCTTAATTTAACACCCTGGATGTTAATTGCGCCAAAGAATTGAGCCGCACAAACTAGTAGCGTTGTTACAAAATTGCCGTTGTTTTCTACGCCACCACTAACAAGGGATACAGTTGTAATTAGCCTTTGTTGTGAATTAGGCTACCAAAAAATATATATATATTTGGCGTTGAAAAAGAGGTTTATTTTTTTGTCAGCACACAGCAAAACAACGGCTTAATTATCCCCCTGGATGAAATGCGCCAAAGAATTAGAGCGCACAAAAAACTAGTAGCTTTGTAGCGTGTTACAATTGCGTGTTTTTACCGCCTCACAACAAGAGATACAGTTGTAATTAGCCTTTCGCTTGTATGAATTAGGCTACCAAAAAAAAAAAATAAATATATTCTGGCGTTGAAAAAGACGGTTTTTTTTGTGTCAGCACACCAGCAAAAAACAACGCTTAATTAACCCCTCCTGGATGTAAATTGCGCAATGAATTGAGCCAGAAAAACTAGTAGGCGTGTTACAATTGCGTGTTCTTCACGCCACACAACAACGAAGATTACAGTTGTAATAGCTTTGCTTGTGAATTAGGCTTACCAAAAAAATATATATCTATTTGGCAGTTGAAAAAGACGTTTATTTTTGTCAGCACACCAGCAAACAACGCTTAATTAACCCTGGATGTAATATTGCGCCAAAGAATTGAGCCGCAAAACTAGTAGCGTGTTACAATTGCGTGTTTCTACGACTGCACACACAACAAAGAGATACAGTTTTAATTAGCCTTTGATTGTGTATTGAGCTACCAAAATATATTTAATATTTGGCGTTGAAAAAGACGGTTTATTTTTGTCAGCACACCAGCACAAAAACAACTCTTAATTAACCCCTTGTTGTATATTGCTCCAAAGAATTGAGCCTAACAAAATAGTTGCGTGTTACTATTGCGTGTTTTCTACGCCACACAAACAGAGATACAGTTGTAATTGCCTTTTGCATGTGAATTAGGCTACCAAAAAAGATTATATATTATATTTGGCGTTGAAAAAGACGGTTTATTTTATGTCAGCTACACCAGAAAAACAACGCCTTAATTAACCAGACAGGATTGTAAATTGGTCGCCAAAGAATTGAGCCGCCAAAAACTAGTAGCGTGTTACAATGCGTTGTTTTCTACGTCCACACAACAAAGAGATACAGTTGTAAATTTGGCTTTGCTTGTGAATTAGGCTACCAAAAAAAATATTTATATATTTGGCGTGTGAAAAAGACGGTTTATTTTGTCAGCACACAGCAAAAACAAACGCTTAATTAACCCTGGATGTAAATTGCGCATAGATTGAGCCGCACAAACTAATAGGCGTGTTACAAATTGCGTGTTTTCTTACACCCACACAACAAGAGATACAGTTGTAATTAGCCTTTGCTTGTGAATTAGGCTACCAAATAAAATATATATATATTTGGCGTGAAAAAGACGGTTATTTTTTGTCAAGCACACCAGCAAAAACAAGCTTAATTAACCCCTGATGTAAATTGCCGCCCAAAGAATGGGAGCCGAACAAACTAGTAGCTTTGTAGCGTGTTACAATTGCGTGTTTTCTAGCCACACAACAAGAGATTACTGTGGTAATTAGCCTTTGATTGTGAATTAGGCTACCAAATAAAAAAATATTATTATTTGGCGTTGAAAAAGACGGTTTATTTTGTCAGCACACCAGCAAAACAACGCTTAATATAACCCATGGATGTAAAATTGCGCCAAGTATTGAGAAGCACAACTAGTAGCGTGTACAAATTGCGTGTTTTCTACGCCACACAACAAGAGATACAGTTTTGTAATTAGCCTTTGCTTGTGATTAGGGCTACCAAAAAAAATATATATTATATTTGGCCGTTGAAAAAGACGGTTTATTTTTGTCTGGCACACCAGCAAAACAACGTGCTTCAATTAAACACCTGGATGTAAATTGCGCCAAAGAATTGAGCCGCACAAACTAAGTAGCGTGTTTACAATTGCGTTGTTTTCTACGCCACACAACAAGAGATACAGTTGTAATTAGACATTGATTGTGAATTAGGCTAACAAAAAAAAAATATATATAATTTGGCCGATGAAAAAGACGGTTTATTTTGTCAGCACACCAGCCAAAACCAAGCTTAATTAACCCCTGGATGTAAATTGCGCAAAGATTGAGCCGCACAATCTAGTAGCGTGTTAAAATTGCGTGTTTTCTACACCACACAACAAGAGATTACAGTTCCCAAAAAAAAAAAAAATAAAAAAACTTGTAATTAGCGCTTTGCTTGTGAATTAGGCTACCAAAAAAAAATATATATATTTGGCGTGAAAAGACGGTTTATTTTTGTCCAGCACAACAGCAAACAACGCTTAATTAAACCCCTGATGTTAAAATTGCGCAATAGAATTACAGCAGCCAAAAATGAAAAGTGGTATTTGTATTGTAAAAACGCTGTTTCTTTAAATGAATACAACAGGAACTGGCTTAGATCCCTCTTGGATATTGAATTTATATGCAGCTCAGTGGACGCACACTGGATTTCTAGATCCAATACCCAAAAATCTGAAGATTAGAACATTCAGAGAACAGTCTATGAGACAAGCTTGAGACACCCCACGAATCGCTGTATAAAAATCATGTTCTTCGAGAAAGCGCTATCACCCGCAGCTCGCAAGACCTTCCTTTCAGTACAGTGAGAGGAGTGTGGTCGAGTGTGAGCTCCAGCGGCGAGGCGCTCGGTCTTATATAGTGCAAGGGTGACGTCACAGAATCCCGCCCGGTCTCATGATTGGCTTCATTCTCTGCACCATGTCATGCAGGCTATGCCTTCTTCCTCCCAGAGTGCTTTGCCCATGTAGCCGCCATGTGCTCGCAGCCATTCTTCAATCAAATGCACACTTCGTTCACCCGAGTCCCAAAAAGTTCGACTTCGGTCCAAACCCGAATTTTTCCCTAAAATTTTCTAAAAGAATTCCACTTCGTTAAAAATCAATTCCCCATCTTAGAGATGCTCTGCAACAATAAACAAGGGGTTCGAGGCCCATGCATTAATAGGTTTGGATTTTGTGACCTTACAATGGGTTTTTTTGGGGTGCAGTCTCTCCCCTCCAGCTAGGTGGAGTGGGAGAAAAACACTATTGCTCAATCTTTTTGGAATTGTTTTAAAGGGGGTTATCTTTTTCAGCAGTGTACGGTTCCAGTTATTTTTTTTTCAATTTGCATCAACATTTTCTCAGACCAATAACTTTTTTTTTCTGTCTGTTGACCTGAAGGCTTGTTTTTTTCAGACTGAAGTGTGGTTTTCATTGGTACCATGTTCAGATACATGTCACCTTTTGAACACATTTTATTCTAATTTTAGGGAAGGCAAAGCGATTAGAAATAAACTATTTTGGGGCTGGGTATTTTTCTAAGGCTTTTCACAGTGTGAGATAAATGAAGTTTTTTTTTAATACAACAGACTCTTACAGATGTGGTCATACCAATTATGTTCCATTTTTTATTGTTTTTCTTTTGTTATTTGTAAAATGGGAAACAGGGTTCTTTTAACTTTTAATTTTTTTAATATTTTAAAACTTAATTTTTTTATTTTTTTTATTTACAATTTCAGTCTCCCTATGGTATTTGACCACTGGAATCAGATCACTTGTACACTATTCTGTAATATTAATGTATTGAGGTATAGTCTATAATTACAGCTCCCCTATTACACTCTGCCTCTGGTCATGTTTAAAAAAGGGAGTAAAATGGAAGGTGAGGCCTTTATTTGGTCCCTTGTAGACTGCGGTTGGCACTTTAGTATTGTGTCACAGGGGAGCTGATTGGGATGTGAAAGGAAGTGCATATGAAGGATTCATTTTGCATATTTTTTTGTAGTTCTTATTGTTACCATTTTTGGGAACATAAAATTAATTTATTAAATTTTCTGTATTTTTTATTATGCGTAATGTGGAAAAAAAGTCTGCTCTCCTTTATTGGCATATGTTACTGGACTTTATGTACTTTAAAAAATAAATTATTTTTTAATGAAAAAGAGGATATTTATTTTTTGAGAAAGCATTTTATTGCTACAATGCTTTGCAATACTTATGTAGTGTTCAAAAGCATTACTTTCTGTCTATGTAAGGCAACCTATTAGATTATGCCGTTGGCCCCGGCCTCATAGGGTTATGGATATAGCAGACATGGAGGCATTTATTAGACTCCTATATTAAATAGTAGCCCAATGCAATAGCAACCCATGGGGTCCAGATGAGCAGACAGAGGGAGCACTCCACCTCTGTAAAATACTTAAATGCAATGGTTGTTATTTCATCACATAAAATATCAATAAAATAATTCATTTAAAGGGGTTTCTCACAAAACTGTTTCACAGATTCACAGGCAGCTTCAGACTCATGGGCTGTTTAGGCTGTGGATGGGTCTATAGCAGTGATTAGCACATTTAACTTCTATATAACTAGATGTTCTTGTGCCAGTGACATAAGAACAGGAGACTAATCATGCGGCAAGTTAAAACCTTACAGTCATGATAATACCTGGCCTTACCATCATTTGTCCTGAACTAAAATAACCCATTTAACTCTTCCTACTTCAGATTCATTTTCATTGGAGAAACAAAAAACATCTAATTTAATCTTCTTTGGGAGTATCTGCTAATATGATTTCTAGTTTGGTTGGCCTGGTTGTCACAAGCACTATCACTTTAAAGACAAATATGAAACATTTTATTAATCTGAAAGCATAATATTTGTTTTTACTTTTCTTTCAACAAAAAAAAACATATGATATATGTCAAATTGAGATACTTCAAACATTCTATTCCATAGACATCTTCAGAAGCTGGAAGCCTTTAAACCACTGGAACTAACATTAAAACGGTTTAGTATAAAAGTGTTTATACTAAAGTGTGTCAGATGCTTTTTCTAAATATGTCTTAAATAACACAGTAAATATGCAGGCTCTTGTTCTGCAAAAGTTTCAAGCATTATTCCACAGTGGATACCTATGTATATTAGAAAATACTGGCAACTATATGATTAGGCACAGGTGCTAACATCATCTCAGAAGCATTTGATGTGTTGCAGAAAGATTGTTGTCCTATTGTTGATTTTCTAGTTATAGACCAGACATCATCTATAAACAGTATCCCACAAAAGTTAGTACACCCCTCACATTTTTGTAACTATTGTATTGTATTGTATCTTTTCATGGGACTACACTGAAAGATATGACACTTTTATACAATGTAAGTAGTCAGTGTACAGATTGTTTAACAGTATAAATTTGGTGCACCCTCAAAATAACTGAACTGACAGCCATCAATGTCTAAACCTCTGACAACAAAAGTGAGTACACCCCTAAGTGAAAATGGACAAATTGTACCCAAAGTGTCAATATTTAGTGCGGCCATCATTATTTTCCAGCACTGTCTTAACTCTCTTGGGGACGTAGTTCAAAAAAGCTTCACAGGTTGTCACTGAAATCCTCTTCCAATGCTCTATGATGACATCACAGAGCTGGTGGATGTTGTACTCTTTGCACTCCTCCACCTTCCATTTGAGGATGCCCCACAGATGTTCAATAGGGTTTAGTTCTGGAGGCATGCTTGGCCAGTCCAGTGCCTTTACCTTCATTTTCTTTGTGTTTAGGGTCATTATCATGTTGGAATACTTCCCTACAGCACAGTTTCTGAAGGCTGGGGATCATGCTGTGGTTCAGTATGTCACTGTACATGTTGGCATTCATGGTTCCCTCAATGAGCTGTAGCTCTGTACAGCCAGAAGCACTCATGCAGCCCCAAACCATAACTCTCCCACTGCCATGCTTGATTGTAGGCAAGACACACTTGCACAGCCAGGTCGAGGAAGAGTTGTTGTCGTCCCAAACTTCTTCCATTTAAGGATTATGGAGGTCACTGTGCTCTTAGGAACCTTGAGTGCTACATCCCATATTTTAAACTAAGCAGGTCCATCAATCAGCTCTTTGTCATGGGCCTAGCTGCAAAAGTTCCTGGTGAGGGTAGCTGTGCACAGCTAAAAAGTTATGCCACATATGTATTAAAACATAGCGGGATAAAAATTAATGGGATATATTGGAGTTAAGTCACCAAAAGCCAATTCTTATCAGCTTGGCTCACATCTGTGTCAGAGAGCTCCATTTGGAACCTCCATCATAAAGGTGAAAACGGATGCATAGGGATCCGTTTCACAACAGACACCCACTGCGCCCGCTGGACCCTATTAATTATAATGGGTCTGTCGAGTTTGCACCATTGTGTCCATTGTGTAGACATAAAAAATAGCACAGTTTGCTGCAATATTTTTTCTTCATTCCTGAGGAATGTGACGGAGATTCCATATGTGACCCGAGCCTTACAAGAGAACACAGGATGCATTATTTATTTTTTTTATGGGGGAAGGGAGGGAGGCATTGAAAAGTTTGCTATGGGGCCCAGTCATTTTTACTTACACTCCCTGGCTAAAGAGGAGAATTTCCCTTGGGGGAAAAAAACCCAAAAAGGTTTAAAAATTTTTTTTTTTTAAAATTTTTTTAAAAAAAGGGGGGGAAAATTTTTTTTTTTCCCCCCCCCCAAAAAAACCCCTTTTTTTCCGGGGTTTTTTGGGAAAAGGAAAATTTTAAAAAAAAATTTTTTTTTTTTTTTAAAAAAAAAATTTTTTCCCCCCTTTTTTGGGGGGAAAAACCCCCCCTTTTAAAATTTATTTTTCCTCCCAAAAAAGGGGAAAACCTTTTTAAAAAAACCCCCCCAAAAATTTTTTTTTTAAAAAAAAATTTTTTGGGGGGAAAAAAAATTTTTTCCCCCCCCCAAAATTTTCCCCTTAAAAAAGGGGGGTTTTTTTTGGGGCCTTTTTTTTTTTTAAAAAAAAGAAAAAAAAGTTTTTTTGGGGGGTTTTTTAAAAAAAAATTTTTGGGGAAAAAAGGTTTTCCCTTTTTTTTAAAAAAAAAATTTAAAATTAAAAATTTGGGTTTTTAAAAAAAGGGCCCCCCAAATTTGGTTTTTGGGTTTTTAAAATTTTTTCCCCCCCAAAAAAAAACCCCTTTTAAAGGGGGTTTTTTTGGCCCCCAAAAAAAAATTTTTTAAATTTTTTTTTTGGGGTTTTTTTTCCCAAAAAAAAAATTTTTTTTAAAAAAAAAAATTTTTTAAAAAAAATTTTTTACCCAAAAATTTAATTTTTTTCCCTTTTTTTTTTTAAAAAACAAAAAAAAATTTTTTTTAAAATTTTTTTTGGGGGGGGGGGGAAAAATTTTTAAATTTTTTGGGGGAAAAAATTTTTTTTTGGGAAAAAAAAAAACCCCCCAAAAAAATTTTTTTTTTTAATTTTTTTTTTTTTCCCCCCTTTTTTTTAAAATTTTTTTTTTTTAAAAAAAAAATTTTTTTTAAAAAAAACCCTTTTTGTCCCCCAAAAAAAACCAAAATTTTTCCCCTTTTAAAATTTTTTTAAAAAAAAAAATTTTTTGGGGGGGGCCCCCTTTTTTTGGCCCCCCCCCTTTTTTTTTTTTTTTCCCTTTTTAATTGGCTAAAAAAATTAATTTTTTTTGGGTTAAAAAGCCCCTTTTTTTTTTAAAAACCCCCAAAAAAAAAAAGGGAGAAAACCCGGGGGGGGCCCCATTTTTTAAAAATTTTTTTTCCCAAAACCCCCGGGGGTTTTTTAGCCCCTTTTTTGTTTTTTTTTTAAAAAAAAAATTTTTTTTTTAAAAAAAGGGGAAAAAAAAAAAACCCCCGCCCCCTTTTTTCCCCCCCTTTTGGGGGTTTGAAAAAAAAAGGGGGGGTTTTTTGGGGGCCCCCCCCAAAAAAAAGGGGGGTTTTTTGGGTTTTTTGGGGGGAAAAAAAAAATTTTTTTGGGGAAAAAAAAAATTTTTTTAAAAAAAAAATTTTTTTTTTTAAAAAAGGGCCCCAAAAAAAAACCCCCAAAACAAAGGGGTTTAATTGGGTTTTTTAAAAAAAAACCCTTTTGTTTTCCTTTGTTTTTTTTTTTAAAAAAAGATTTTGGGGTTTAAAAAAAATTTTTTTCCCCCCAAAAAAAAATTTTTTTTTTTCCCCTTTTTTTCCCCGGGGAAAAAATTGGGGTTTTAAAAATTTTTTTTCCCGGGAAAAAAAAAAAAAAAATTTTGTTTTAAAATTTTGTTGTGCCTTTTAAAAAAAAAAATTTTTTTTTTTTTGGCAAAAAAAAATTTTTTTTTGGGTCCCCCGAAAAACCCTTTTTTCCCCCCCAAAAAAGGGAAAAAAAAAAGGGAACCCCCCCCCCCTTTTTTAAAATTTTTGGTTTTTTTAAAACCCCAAAAAAAAAAATTTTTAAAAAATTTTTTAACCCCCCCCAAAAAAAATTTTTTTTTTTTTAAAAAATTTTTTTTTTTTGGGGGGCCCCCCCCAAAACCCCCCCAAAAAAATTAAGGGAAAAAATTTGGGTGAAAAAAAATTTTTTTTTAAAAAAACAAAAAATTTAAAATTTTTTTTTTAAAAAAAAAAACCCCCCCTTTTTTTTTAAAAGGGGGGGGTTTTTTTTTAAAAAAAAAAATTTTTTCCCCCCTTTTTTTTCCTTTTTCCCCCCAAAAAAAATTTTTTTTTTTTAAAAGGGTTTTTTTTTTAAAAAACCCCGGGGTTTTAAATTTTTTTTCCCTTTTTGGGGCCCCGGGGGGTTTTTTAAAAAAAAATTTAGTTTAAACCCTTTTTTAAAAAAAGGGAAAAAAAATTTTTTTTTAACTTCAAAGGGGGAACCCCCAACCCCTTTTTTAAAAAAAAGGGGGGGGGGGGGTTTTTTTTAAATTTTTTTTTGGGGGTTTTTTTTTTTTCCCCGGGGTTTTTTTTTCCCTTTTTTTAATTTTTTTTTTTCCCCCCCCCCCCCCCCAAAAAAACCCCTTTTTTTTCCCAAACCCCCCCAAAAAAGGCCCTTTTCTTTTTAAAAATTTTTTTGAAAAAAGGGAATTTTTTTTAAAAAAAAACCCCTTTTTTAAAATTAATTTTTAAAAAAAAAAAAATTTTTTTTTTTGGGGAATAAATTTTGGGTGAAAAAACCTTTTTCCAAAACCCCCTTTAATTTTTAAAAAAAAAAAAAAATTTTTTTTTTTTTTAAAAAAAAAAAAATTTTTTTTGGTTTTTTTTTAAAAGTTTTTTTTTTTTTTGGGGGTTTTTTTTTTTTTTTTTTTTTTTCCCGGGTTTTGGGGGGTTTTTTTTTTTTTAAAAAGGGGTTTTTTTTGGGGGCCCTTTGCCCTTTTTTTTTTTAAATTTTTTTTTTTTTTTGGGGGGGGGGGGGGGGTTTTAAAAGGGGGGGTTTTTTTTCCCCCCAAAAAAAATTTTTTTTTTAAAGGAAAAAAATTTTACCAGGGTACAAAATTGGGAGGGCCTGCACAAGGATGGATGGGGGTACAAGGGGCAATAGGCAATTTGTTGGTGGGGAATGCAAAAAGTTGTTGGGCCTTATTTTTTTAGAAAATGGAAGAAAAAACAAGAAGGGTGTCAATCTTCCCCGGTCGGGGCTCCCATGCAAAAATTTTGTCGTGGGGTATAGAAGATTTTTGAGGAAAAGGGGGTTTTTTCCTCCCCCAAATCCAAAGGACCTTTTTAAAGGGATTTTTCCCTGCTTTAAAAGGGAAAACAAAGCCGTCAAACATTTTATAAAAGGTTGTAAAATAGGGAAAGTGGTTTGGGGTTCCAAAGATCAGGGAGGTGGGGAATTGGTTGGGGAAGGGGAAAATTTTTTTGCCTTTTTGGTAAATTATTCCCGTGTTTAAAAAGGGAAAAAGAAAAATTTTTTGGGAAATAGGCGCAATCCCAACCATAAGCTTTTTTAGGGAAACTTTAATTCCGGGGAAACATTTTTTGCCAAAAACAAAGCCGTTTCCCTTTTTTTGAAAGGTTAAGGATTAAAGGGTTATTTTTATCCCTTGAGATTTTGTCCTTTTTTTCCCCAACCCCCCCCCTTCCCCCCTTTTTTAATAAGGGGGATTAAAAGAAGGGGGTTTTATGGTTTTGGGTTTTTCCAAACAAGGGCCCCCAAAAACCGGGGGGTTTTAAAAATACCGCGAAAGGCCCCCCCCCCCTAAAGGAAGGGGCCCCCCCCCCCCCCATAAAAAAAATTTTTCATTTCACATTCCCTTTTGGGGGTTTGGGTTGGGGGGAAGGGGGGGGTTTTTAACCCAAAAAACCAGAACCCCCAGAGGGGGGAAAAAATTTTTTTTTGGAGGGGAGGTTTTTAAAACCCCCAATTTTAAGCCCCCAAGGGGCCCGGCCCCAAAATGAAGATCCTTTTTTGGGGAAAAGGATTTCCTGGTTTTTTTGGAGGTGTGGGGCCAAAAAATCCTTTTCTTTTCCAGGTGGGGGGAGCAAATTTGGCCAAAAATGGGGAAAGAAAGTTCTTTTACCTCCCGGGAATTTTTCAAACCAAAGGGGGTTTCCCCCCCCCCCCCCCCCCCTTCCCCCCCCCGACCTTAAAAATGTCGTTCTGTTTTTCTTTTTTTATCAAAAAATTTAATACATGCAATTAAAGGCAAAATTTAAATTTTTAAAAATTTATACAATGTGATTTTTTTGGGGTTTTTTTTTTGGGTTTGACCCCTCACAGTTGTTTTTAATTTTTCTTGGGAAAATTCCCCCAGGTACCCAAAAATTATTTTCCCCCCCTGCACACTTTTGTTGAAAAAAGGGTTCCCTTTTCCCCTGCGAGCCTTTCCCCCCCACCCTAAGTCTCTTAGGGGTGGGCTTTTGCACAAATGCCCCAGTTATGCCAATCAGCCTTTAAAAAAAGGGAAATAGTCAGAGTCTGTCCCCACTGCTTTTTACATGCATTTTCAGGACAGGTTTTTGCATAAAGGAGGAGCCAGACGCCCTTTATTCTAAAATAATGATTTTTTCTCCCCTACAAAATGAGCGCTTTTATAAATTTAAAAAGGGATTTAAGCTTTTTTTCTTTTTGACATGGGATTTATGCATTTATTTTTCTAAATTTCCTGGATAACCCCTTTAGGGCCTTTTAAAACCTGCTGTTTAAAGGATGAATCTGATATCTAATAACAAAAGCAAGAAAACAACTAGTATGAAAGTACAATAAGCAATTTTTTTTTATAAAATAGGGGTTAGAAAATTTTTGGGTTTTAAAATGTTTTCTCATTAATTTTTAGCTAGATGGGGTTCCAACAAAAAATTGGGGAAAAGTAAACTTTCCAGTATGTTGCATGGGGAAATGTAAAATTGCTTCCCAAAGTTTTTAAAAAAAGTCACTTTTGAAAGAGGACACCATTACAAAGAAGATTGTTAGGAGTGTTCCATCCCTTTTAAGGCTGTTTTGTGCCTATTGCCTAGCTTCATCCTGAGGTTTGAGCAGAACAAATCTGAGTTCTGAAACCTGGGTCCAATTTAATGGGGGTGAGGCAAAGGGGCTTTAAAACCCGTCTTTTTGCCCCTCCCTTTCCTTTCCAAATTTTTTCCCCGTCTCCAAGCTCTTTTCCTATTCGTGGGTTTTTTTGTGTTTTCGGTTTTTAACTTGACTTGGGCCTTTTTCCCTTTTTCTTTTGATTTTCAATTTGGGGCCCCCTTTCTCCTGGCTTGACCCCAGCTCATTTGACCACCCTACTTGCTCTGTATTGAGTCACTTTTTTCTCCCTGTCCTCCCCTGTTTTTCCTGTCTGTCTGCCTATTGGCGTTTGTTTTACTACATCTTTCTGATGGGGCAACCTGGGTTTCTTGCATCCAATTCTATCCTGCTTTGCAGTGGCTATGGTGAAAACCAAAAGGTAGGGCCCTTTTTTCTGCCTTCCCCGGGGGGGTTTTTACGACAGCAATTTTTGAAATTGGGGTCTGGGTCATGTTGCCCCTTTTTGCTTTTTTGAGCTTTTGTTTTGGGCTGGGAGTTCCTTCTGGGAGGTTGTTTGGTACTTCCATAACAAAGAAACTGCAGAAAGCATAATATTTACACTTTCAAAGATTGTATTCTGCAAATTTAAGGCAAGTTGTAGTCTGTAGGTGGTGAGGGCTAGAGCTTTTTTTAGTCTTGAATGACACCTAGCCGTCATGCTCCTAATTTTCTAGATTGTCGAACGTCCCAGGTTGCACCAACACAAAATAAATTTATTACAACTCCAAGGTACAATCAAGAGTATCTCTGAAACTGACATTGGGGCATTTAAAAAAAAGTGAGCACACTGAGTGGTACAGTTGCTAAGGCATTGGTATGGTGCCCAGCTTTTATCGCTGAATATCATATAGTTGCCTCAGTGACTCTACCCCTTGGTGTAAGATTTTGTTTCTCCATGATCAATGTCAATTTGGGCAGGAAATTGACAGTAGAGAGACACTTAAAGGTTTAGCACTTCAATAATATATTTTATTTCATTAAGACTCAATTTAAATTTTTTTAGCAAATCAAAAAAGGATACCAGACCATTGAAGAAAAGAAAACAAATACAAATCTAAGACTTTTATGTAGGGTTTCCCTCATTCTTCAAATTTGGGTTTTTTTCAAAGTGGGGCCCCAGGGCTGTCAATTTTTCTCACAGATATGGTTGAAAATAGGTAAATGCAAAATCTAAACGAATGACTACTTAAAGGGGTGTTCCCATTTAAGCAAAACTCTTTGGGCATGGTGGGGTCTCGCTTTTCTGGGGAAAACTGTCCCCATTCATTTCTATGGGAGTTCCCAAAAAAATTTTGTGTGCTTGGGTATAATTGAATTTTCCCTTTGAAAATGAATGAGGAGGATAAAACCGCAGCTAAACTGAGAGCCACCCCTTTCACTAGACTTTGCTTCATGGGAAGGAAATTAAAAAGCACACTTTTAAATTTAAAAAATAAAGTTTAAAAAATTTCATTTGTGAATTTGAAAGATCTTTGTTTAATTTGTTATTTTTTAAAAAATTAAATCCCATTAAATAATTAAAAATTTAAAACAAGGAGATTTTGGGAAGGGAATTTTTAAAAGGAATAAAATAGTGAGATATAAAAATAAGCGTTTCAATAATAAAAGTTTTACCGAAAAAAATTTAAGGGCTTTTTAAAAACATAATTTAAAAAATAATTTATTTTCTTCTATTGTTTTTATTTTCTCAAGATTACATATTGCTATAACATCTTGCAGCAACTAATTATAACACTAGGAAACTTTACAGTATATGAAATATGAATTATAATTTTTTCTTATACAATGATGTGACACCAAGCTCCTATTATGAAGTTTTCAATTCCACATTCATTTTCTCCTTTACCAATTCTGAAATATCCATTTTCTCCCCATGTATTTCCCCATGAATTTGCAACAATCTAAAACACAAATGTAACAGATTTAGTCAATACAGTCAATCAAGAAAAACTTTCAACAGAATGGTTCTGGCCAGATTTTCACATGCATGATAGAGCAATAGAGATGTAGTGATGTGGAGTAGTGATGTGGAGTATTTAGTTACAGGACTAGGGATGCAAGCATCTGTGTGAACCTGACCACTAAGCATCTCTTAAGTTCCTTATGTTTTCAATAAAAGAGTGAATAATAAATAACTATTCAAACATGTTTCAGTAAAAAAAGGTACAATGGTTATTTACATTAAATAATTTCCGGAGACAGGGAAAATCAAATTTGCATTTTTGTCTCAGTAGTTTAATTGCTTTTTCTAACGGACTAGACTTAAAAAAAGAAACTAAACTAAATAAAAACAATGAATAAATTATAATCTATACTTATTATTTTTTTTTTGAGTAATTGCAACTTTAATCTTCATGTTGGTGCTCATTTAGATAAAGCATTTCATTTTCTAATTGCATTTATTTGATGAACTTACCCAGAATTTCTCCTTAATTGGGCTTTGAAGAGCACCCCATCTAATAAATCAAAGAAAGAAAATAACAACAGCACACAATTACCAGAGAGAATGTAATTCTTGTCCAATTAAATGTGTCAATTCGAGTTTCTATACTCATAGTTTAACTCAAAATGTGTTCTGAAACTTTTTTTATTATACATGCAGTCCAATTTTTGTGGACTTTATTTAACCATTGGCCCAGATGTATGAAAGTTGCTACACCAGTTCTCTGTCGTAGGTTATAGCAAAAAATAATGATTTGCGCCATATTCAACATATTCCTAAAATATTTGCGTCAAAAAGAATGAGTTCGTTTAACAAGACCAGAATTTTGTCTGCGCAACTCTTCAGGGAGCGTGTCTATGCCAATATGTACGATACAACACCTTTATGTAGCTCTCTTAGCCAAAAAAGTATCGCAGTTCATGCGTTGTTATTCATGCCATTTTCAAATTGGTGAAGCTAAGACATAATTAGTCACAGTGTAGGACACTTCTTTGACACACGGCGGTTTGTCTTATGACATTACACATTTATAAAGTGCTGTGAGACACTTACAAACAAAAGCATGACTTTAATGCAGCATTACCTAAAACACTTCCCACAAAGACCCACAATAACACTTTTGATACATTTGGGCCATTGTGTATATTTTTTTCATAATTGTAAAGTCTTATAAAGTGGCTACTTAATAAAATTATCAAAAAGTTATGTAAACATACCATTATATTTGAATAAAATGCATACTAAGCCCTATATCATCTTGTTAACTCTTTGAAAAGCTTACAGAAACCACAAAATCTGTGGTACCTGGCTTACATAGTGTTGCATAAACGCCGCTCATATACAACACTGAACCATCTGCTGTCACTGTTCATTCTCCTGCTTCCCGCAGCAGGTGACATCTCTCCTAACCCCGGACCACCCTCCTTTTCAGCTCATCCCACATCTTGATCTGCCTCCCATAGAAACCCTGCTAACCTGCTTGCTATTCATTGTAAATCTTTTCCTCACCCTTTTAAATGTGTGCTCTGGAACAAACTCATTGCTCTTCATGACCTGTTCTTTTCTAATTCAGTTAACCTGCTAGCTCTCACAGAAACTTGGCCCCAGCAATCTGACACCGCTTACCGTGCCGCTCTCAGAGTCGCGGTTGTGTACAGACCCCCCAGCTCACCTCGCCAATTTCTGTATCATGTTGCTGCATGGCTCCCTCATTTCCTCTCTGCTAAAATGCCCACTGTCATCATGGGTGATTTCAACATCCCCATTGACGACCCCATGTCTTCTCTGCCTCTCAGTTTCTTTCACTAACATCTTCTCTTGGCCTCTCACTATTTACAGACTCTCCCACCCACATCGATGAGTCTTGATCTGGTCATCTGTTGTCTCTCATCAATTTCACTAATTTCACTAATTCTCCTTATTCATACTGTTATCTCCTTCACTATCACTAATTCTCATCCTTCTCTGGACACACCTGCCCATCATATATTCAGAAATATCCGCTCCATAAACACTCAGGAACTCATACACACCATACAGTCCTCACTTCCCTCAATCTCCTTCATCTTTTGTCCTGACCTAGCTGTCAAACAATACAAGAAAGCTCTCCCAACCACCCTGGACATATTGGCACCATTCACACACCGCAGCCCCAGTCAGATGCCAGCAGCCTTTGCACAAGCCCCAGACTCACTTTCTGCAGCATGTTCCAGGTGTGCTGAGCATCTATGGAGAAAGGCAAAGCTATCTGCAGACTTTCTCCACTACAAATTCATTCTCAGGACTTACCACACTGGCCTTCACCATACTAAAGAATATTTCACCTCCCTCATCTCAACATTACACCCTAAAACAACTGTTTAACACTTTCCACTTCCTCCTCAGGTCTAAAGCTCAGCTCCCGGCCACTGACCTCTGTGCTGAAGATCTGGCCACTCACTTCAAAGACAAAATCAACAATATCCAGCAAAATATCACATTGCGATCCCCTAATAAGACCCATCCTGTCCCTCCCCGCACATCCTCTAGTCTGCTCTCGGCTCTTGACCCAACGACAGAAGAAGAAGTATCCAGGCTTTTCTCGTCTGCTTACCCCACTCTCTGCTCTAGTGACCCCATTCCATCTCACCTTGTCCAGTCCATTTCTCTGGCTGTCCTCTCTCACCTTACTGCAATCTTCAACCTCTCTCTCTCTACTGGGATCTTTTCATCTTCGTTTAAACATGCTGCTATAACCCCTTTACTAAAAAGCCCTCTCTGGACCCATCCTGCACTGCTAATTACCGACCAGTCTCCTAACTCCTGGAATGCTTGGTCTACTCTCACCTAATCTGCTATCTCTCTACTAACTCTGTTCTCTATCCTTTACAATCAAGTTTCTGTACTTTACGCTCCACAGAAACTGCTCTAGCTAAAGTCTCAAATGACCTCCTCACAGCTAAATCTCAGGGCAACTAGTCATTGTTGCTTCTTCTTGATCTTTCGACAGCATTTGACACTGTTGATCATCACCTTCTACTCAGCATGCTCAGTGCCATTGACATCCAGGACACCGCTGTCTCTTGGTTTTCATCCTACCTCTCTGTCCGCTCCTTTAGTGTCTCTTTTTCCGATTCTACCTCCTCTCCTCTTCCTCTTGCTATTGGGGTTCCTCAGGGATCAGTTCTAGGTCCTCTCCTTTTTTCAATCTGTACAGCCCCATTGGCAAAACCATCAGCAGATTTGGTTTCCAGTACAATCTCAACGATGATGACACTCAGGTATACACCACTTCCCGAGACATCACCCCTGCCCTGCTACAAAACACTAGTAGCTGTCTGTACACTGTCTCTGACATAATTGCCTCTCTCTATCTAAAAATAAATCTCACTAAAACTGAATTTCTTGTCTTTCCGCTATCTACTAACCAACCCCCATCTGCTATTTCTGTCTCAGTGTGTGTCACCACCATTACTCGTAGGCAGCAAGCCATGTCTTGTGGTTATACTAGATTCTCCTCTGTCTTTCACCCCATATATCCAATCCCTTGCCTGCTCTTGTCACCTGCACATGAAGAACATCTCCAGAATCCGTCCATTTCTCACTGTGGAAACAACTCAAACTCTCATTGTTGCTCTTATTCATTCTCATCTTGATTACTGTAATTCCCTGCTTATCGGTCTACCTCTCAGCAAACTCTCCCCTCTCCAATCTGTCCTGAATGCAGCAGCCAGGCTCCTCTTTTTTTTTCCAGCCACTATACTGATGCCTCTGTCCTGTGTCAGTCAGTGCACTGGTTGCTCATTCAGCACAGGATACAATATAAACTTATCACTCTCTCCACAGCGCTGCACGCCCCTACATCTCCTCCCTCATCTGTCTACCACCGTACCTGTTCTGTCTGTTCTGCTGCTGATATCAAACTACAAACCACAATCATCTGAACTTCCCATGCCTGTCTCCAAGATTTCACACATGCTGCACCAGTTCTCTGGAAAATCCTACCACGTACCATCAGGCACAATCCTAACCTTCAAAGTTTTAAGAGTGCCCTGAAAATACATCTTCCTAGGCATGCCTACCAAGATCCCTAATTGCTAACCCCTACCTTCTATCACACACTTCTGTCACTCCCTAAACTAGGGCACTCACAGGCACTTATCTGTATATAGATGTACTGTCATGGTGGCAGGTTCACCCAATTTTTTTATGTAAACCACCCCATATTTATGAAACATGGCTGGACCATTGTAAACTTAGCACTTCTCACCCTTTTTCTCACCTATACACCCTAATAGATTGTAAGCTCTTGCAAGCAGGGCCCTCATACCTTGTGTCTCATCTGTAAGTAGCTTTTATTGTGTAATGTCTGTCTTTTTGTCTGTAATTATATCCTCTAAATTGTAAAGTGCTATGGAATATGTTGGTGCTATATAAATAAAGATTATTATTTATTATTATTATTATTACATGAGTTAAAATGTAATAAATAATATGAGATAGTCATATATAACAGAGAGGCACAACACACTTGATAGCATTAACTTAAGTGATGCACACACAGAATGCTTATAATTTCTAGATGAAGCACAAAGCTTGTTGGTTTTTCTCACAAGTGGGCACAGCGGAACAGAAGAAAATTTAAGTTTGCTTATTAATTGCCTTCCTGAGCCTAATGTCAGTTTTCACTCCAGGATGAGTAACAGCATTTCAAGAAACCTTCCATGCTGCTATGGGTCTTTTCATGCCCTGTCCAGGTGTTGTTTACAAGGTTGCACTAGTCGTTAACAGAGAATGGCCTGGTTTCTCCAGGGGTATTTGTGACTTCTGTGACCTTTTTTTCTAGAATCACCTTGAATAGCCAATTACTTGCATGTAGCATTTATGACAATGATACTTACATATATACTGTGAGCAGTCCTTGAGACCTTACTGGGTAGGCTTCTCCCAGCTCAAGCAACAACAAGTCCTTTTGCTAACCTCTTGAGGCTTTTATGATGATGTGGACAATACATAGCCACTGACTCCCTTGCAACCGTCTCTTAGACTCACCAACCTTCAGGGCTCTCTTTTAGTCTCAAAAAGACATAATAATTCCCAACCATCCTAAATCCTACAAGACAGTCCCGGATTCCAAGGGCTGTCCTGTGGTCCCAGGTGTATAGAGATATGTCCCTGTGATCCAAAGGACATGTCTTGGATCCCCGGGACTGTCCTATTTTTTAACTGTTTGCACATCCTTGGGACATGCAAAGAATTAATCATACGTGCTACCTTACCTGTACTGGGAGAGCAGGCAAGTGACAGCATTCGGCTAGTGTTGGCTGCTTTTTAAAATACTGATACCAGGGAAGTGTCATGAGTCGCTCTTCTGATGTGATTGGCTGCAAGGGATTTGCACACACTCTCTTGCACCAAGGGAGGTTAGTCAACTTCAATATCCTCTCCCTCCCTGTCCCCCCATGGCCTATACAGCTTTTTTGGATGTTCTATAGTCTATTCAGTGTCCGGAAAAGCTGAATGATGCCTTATCCACCACAACAGGCACCTAGGTGTTCTGTCATACAGTTTTCCCAGGAGGAGGATAGGCTATTAAGTGTCTGGAAAAGATGGATACAACTCCATACCCCATGGCAGGCTACAATAGGAAAGCAAGTTGCTGTAGGGGATTGGGCGTCACAGAGATTTTCTACCCTTGCTATTATATATTAGTGTTTCTGGTGTAACAGGTTTCCTTTTAGGACTGCATCAGATTATTTGGAGGATGCTTGACCATCATTGAATCCATTTCTTTAACAAAGAGTTCCGCAAGGGCTGGTGTCAGGGAGTGGTTACTGAAATATTTTTTTCCAGTGTTAGAAGTAGAGGTGTCTGACAGACGCTCTCTATTACTATCACTAGGGTTAGGTGTCAGCCAGTGATATTTGTTTGTCAACCAAGTTTGACACTAACCCTCTCCCGCTATTACCCCAGTAGCCAATGCATCAAGAGTACCAGGAAGAGCCAGGTTACAGTCAGAAGCAGACCCTCTAATGTGACGGTCTGCTTCTGGGGAGGCTGCAAGCTAGTATTTTTAAGGTGGGAAGGGCCCAATATCCATAGACCTTCACAAGCTACTAGTCTTACTTTGGCTTCTTATTAAAAACGGAGGGACCTCATATATTCACGGCCAATTGTGGATTATAGAGATCACTTCTTCCCATATCATACACTCATGGAGATTCAACATTTGTGCAATAATTCAGCACAAATGCTCAACAGAATTATATATACTATATAAATATATATATATATATATATATATATATATAAATATATATACACACATAATGGAGAATGGAGAGGTCAGTAGTTTTTAATGTAGGAACACTTCAACTGTGAGAGAAAGAATCTAAGAAAAAAAATGTGATCGCCTACCAAACAGCAAGAATCCTGGTTATTACTTTCTTTGGGTGCTTTTATACAGAGCGTTTTTGACATGTTTTTTTATGTGTTTTTTGTGCAGAAAGGCACAGCAGTTAATTCTGTACATTTCTGCACAAAAAAAGTATCAAAAAATGTACCAAAAAATGTTCCGTTTGAATGCACCCTTCTACTCTGCACTCATTACCTGTATTAATTGCATCTTTTTGAACTTGTTATCTGTATAAAAGACACCTGTCCACATGCTCAATCAATCATACTCCAATATGTCCACCATAGCCACTATCAAAGAGCTATGTAAGGACGCTAGGGACTAAATTGTAGACCTAGGATGGGTTACAGGACAATAGACAATATACCGTCATGGATTAAAATCCTGTAGGGCACACAATGTCGACCTACTCATGCCAGCACATGTCCAGGTCTGTTTGAAGTTCCCCAATGACCATCTGGATGATCCAAAGGAAGCACGGGACACATAAGAACAAAAAAGAACTTTTTGGTATCAACTCCACTCGCCATGGTTGGAAGAAGAAGAAGGATGAGTGCAACCTCAAGAACACCATCTCAACCGTGAAGCATGGGAGTGGAAACATAATACTTTGGGGGTACGTTTCTGCAAAA